>PVKB01005295.1:0-102757 GCA_004027205.1 Ctenodactylus gundi
CCCCACACCCTCAATGATCACCCACACCCCCAGTGATCCCCAACACCTTCAATGATCCCCCACACCCTCAGTGACCCCCCACCCTTGGGGGCCCTCCAGACCCTCAGCTGCCCCCCCATCAGGCCCTGCCTCCTAACAGCACATGAAATCAGTGGATTAACCCCATGATTCTAAACACATGGGGCTTCCCAGGGACATTCTGAGTCCAAACCGTAATGGACAGGGAGGCAGGGGATACCCAAAGGGACACAGATCCACCCCACGTGGCGCTGAGGCCTGGCAGGGCCTCAAGCCCGGTCTTGCCCCTGCCATGGTGATGTGCTTTGGTTGGGCTCTTCATGAGCAGGGGACGCTGGCAGCACCCTAGAAGGGCTGCCGCCGGCCTGTGTGTCCATAGGATACTATCCACAGACTCGGCAGCCATGGGTGGAAAACACACGAGGGGAATATTCCATACAGTGCCAGAGAGTGAAACCTGAACTCACCATGCCCCGAGCACCAGGCTGGGCCGGGATTGGAGAGGTGGGTCGTTGGGCAGCTCCAGCCCCTACCCCTCGCAGCCAGCCACCCCGTGGCACAGTCTGCTGGGACTGCTGTCCTGGGTCTGACCCAGGCTGTGCTGGGGGACTTAGGAATGAGCAAGGGCCACTCAAGGGGGACTGGATGGGGAGGTAACGGGCCAAGCGGAGGGGGCCGGCGGGGAGGCTCCCAGAAGCAGCACTTTGACATGGTGGATGCCCTGTGTATAAACTCAAGAGCTGTCGGGTCCTGAGGGGATAGGGTTCCCTGAGCCGTCATGGTGGACACGGAGGACACCGTGTGTGCTGTGAAGGGCTGTCGGACACTGAGGGGATAGAGCTCCCTGAGCTGTCATGGTGGACACGGACTGTACCATGTGTGTAAGCTGAGAAGAGCTGCCGGGCACTGAGGGGATGGGATTCCGTGGGCCCCTGTGGCAGCCACAGCAGATGTCGTGCGTGCACAATGTGGGGGTCCGTAGTGGGCCTCAGGCTCCATGTGCTGTTCCGTGTTTTGGCTGGCCTGTGTGGGAATGTGGCTCTTACTCATGGGCAGCAGCCCTCGAGGTGGCCTCAGGGCCTCGGGGTGCCCATCCACCTCCCCTGTAATCTGTGTTCCCGCACCCCCAGATCATGCGGAAGCAAAAGAGCAAGAGTGAGCTGCAGGTGGAGGGGGCGCCCTGCTGGCCCCAGCCTCTGAGCTGCCGCGGGAAGGACCAGCGCCAGGGCAGCGCAGCCAGCCCCGGAGGCCCAGCATCCCCGGCCGCCCTCCACGTGAGTCCCCAGGGCCCGACCCCACTCCGGCGCCCCTCCACTGTAGGTCCGGTGTTCTCTCAAGAACCCGGCTCTCCCCAGGGAGGGAGACTTCTTCAGGTGACCGTGGGCCCGGGGGCCCTAAAGGCCACAGAGTCAGGGGTGACGTGCACATGACAGCCTGCAAGCTGGCCAGGTGGGTGCAAGAGGGGAGAGGGTCCTGCCGCGCCTCATGGAAAGAACCCCAGCCTCCGTCACCCACTTTCCTGTAATGGACACGTGGCAGTGGGAAAACTGCCGTGGCCACTGTAGCCCTGGGGCTGCCTGTCCCGGGACACAGGGCATCCTGCGGACAGAGCCCAGCTCGCAGGCTCTGATGGCCCCTAAGCCAGTCCGGCCTCTGTGGCCCAGAGAAGGCAGCCCCATGGGAAAGTCCGGTGTCAGCAGGGAGTCCGGGGCTCCGCGGGCTTTGGGCATGGTGGACAGAGCACTTGGAAGCTGGGGAGCCATGCAGGGACAGGCAGGGCGGGGACTCTGCAGTGTCTCTGGGGCACTATCCGTCACTGTGTGGCGGACAGTAAGGGGTGTGCAGAGCCAGCTAGGGGCAGGTCCTAGTGGGACCCTCAGGCCCTCCCGGGACGCTGCATGCAGGAAGTAACAGGCCTGGCTCCAGCCTCCCCAAACATAATACACGGGTTCACTGGCACAGCCTCTCCCTGCCGGCACGCCATCGGCTTGTACAGCTCTGTCCTGTGCCCAGCACTGGGGACAACAGATGCATGGGAGTATCTGTCCGGGGCAGGGGCTGGCAAGCCTACGGGTGCAGTTGGTCGCTGCTGGGGAGACGGGGGATGAGGAGCTGGGTCCTGATGGAGTGCTGGCTCGGGGCGGAGGCTCCAGTGACCACTGAGGTCCAGAGGAGGGGGAGGCCTCCCACGGATGGCGGGCTTCCATGGGGAGCAGGGTGCGAGTACCATCGCCAGATCACCCCACCGAGTGAGCTCAGGCTGCATGCACAGCCTCATCACCTTGTGACTAAGGGATGCTGAGGTATTTCCCTCATGATTAAGTTTGGGGGCTCCAGGGACTGGGGTGGGAGGGTAGGTTTGTCCTTGACTGCACGGTGACTTGAACAGCTGCTGGGTGGCTGGCTGTCGAATGAGGAGGAAGCATCCTGCCCGGAGCTCAGCTCAGAGGACACAGGTCTTTGCTGAGCTCCGGCTGCACGTGGGGTGCTGAACCAGGCCACAGGGATACTGCGTCACATGCTGCGAGCCGTGCCCTCATCCCCTGGTGGACACACCACAGACCAGGAGGCAGCCAGGAAGCGGGCAGAGGGGACCCTGTTGTGCTCCACATGAGGTGGAGGGGACAGCAGAGAGGGCTGGGCCAGGGAGCAGCTGGAACCCTTCCAGGCAGGACAGGAGGGGCCCTGGGATCCCGGGGAGGAGAGGTGTCCTCACAGAAATGGGTGCACTGGGCTCTGTGCAGACCTGCCCAAGAGAGGAGAGCCAATTGCTGCTGGAAAACAAGGGGATGGTGGCAGGCAGCGCTCATTCTCTCTTGTATGACCCTGTTTTTACATTTCAAAGTCAGGGCCACGGTGTCAGGGTCTCCAGGGTCCCTGGCCACCATTGACCACTGGTGATCAGGAATCAGCGGAGTCTGGGGGAGCAGGGTCTCGAGGGGTGAAGGATTGGCATCGGGAGCCTGAATCAGTGTAGCAGCTCATTTATTGTCCGTGTGGGCCGCGGTTGAAGGGAGGAGGGTCATTCAGGGTTAACAGGGCAAGGGTCATTCACTGACTGGAGGAAGTCTGGGGTCTGAAAGTCACCTAATTTGCATGGTGGGTCTCTCAAAACTTGATCACATGATTTCCGGTAAAGGTCTTGAGGCAGGGGAAAATTGGGGATTTGAGTGAAACCTGAGCTGTGGCCCGTCCTGGGCCTGGGGTAAGAGGGAGGGGCTCCACTCCTATTGTAGGGGTCTGGGCCGCCTTCTACCTTCCATTATCCCTCCGCCTAGTCAGGGTCCCACACCACGGTATCACATCATATCACATCCATGCTGTGGCCGGTCGGGCCCGGGCCCGACAGCACCCTGAGAAGCACACCAGGGGACTGTCCAGCTGAAGGACTGTGGGTCTGGCTGCTGCCAGGATTCGTATGGGGGTGGGGCGGGGGGGAAGTGGTCGCAGGTAAGGGCCAGGCAGGCAGTTTGCCCTCCTGTACTGGACCCTTTACTTCTCACTGAACTTAGGGATGCAGGTATTTCAGACCCGTGGTACAGATGAGACACTAAGGCTTCAGCTCACATGGGGTTGCCCAGCTGGTCACTGGTGGGCCGGGATCTGTATGTTTTCCTGCCCCAGAGTCCTTGGCCAGCTGCTTCCTCTGTATGTGATAGCACAGGGCTCATGATCTTGGGATCCAGGACCCAAAGTCCAGGGCCTAGGCTTCCAGGACCTCAGGATCTCAGGCTGCCCAGGTCTCAGGATCTCAGGGTCTTAGGATCCCAGGATCATGGGATCTTGGAATCTCAGGCTTCTAGAATCTCAGTTTTGCAGAATCTCGCGAATTCAGAATCAAGGTTCCCAGGATCCAAGCCTTTTCCAGCCCAAGCTTCTAGGCCACACACTCACTACAGCTGCTGCAAGTCACAACATTAAATTAAGTCACACTGGGCACAATCCACACAATGCGTAGCATGTAAGCCTCATGGCTTCTGGGTTGGGTGGGGCTGTCTCTGTGTCCTCAGAAGCCATTCAGGGTTTAGATAAAACAGGGATAAGTTAGTGGCACCAGCCAGCGGCCAGGTCTTGGTTCTCAGGACCCCAGAGAGAGTGGCTGCCTCCCTTCCCGCCAGCCTGGACTCTCCCCAGTTTTGCCTGCTCAGGCCCCACTCCCCAGATGCTGGCTCAAGCACTCTGGGGGAACCTTGGCACCCACGCTCTTACCAGGAGCTCCCATGGGTGCCAACAAGCTGCCCAACTAAAGCTGGCCTCTCTAGTGCCTTAGGAAGAACTTGCTGGGCATGGTGGACACACCCTGCTCTCGAGGACCTCGAATTTGAGCCCAGCATGAGCAGCTTAGCAACTTAATGACACCTCAAATTTTATTTTTTTTGTTTTTTTTTTAATTACATATCACATCCCTTTCTCCTTCCCACCCGCTCAAGCCCTCCACGTCTTCTTTCCCTCTCCACAAAGTCTGTCGTCGTACTTTCTTCCATCTTTTATTTTTTTGGGTTTGATTTTCTCACATCAGAGACACCGTATGATATTCAACCTTCTGTGTCTGATCCATTCCACTAAGCCTAATGGTATCAAGGCACAACCATTTTCCTACAAATGAACCAAGTTCATCTTTCTTTACGACAGAGTAGTAGCCCATGATGTAAATATCCCACGTCTTCTTTACCTGGTCTTCTGTTGTTGGCCACAGTGACTTCTTCCACGATCTGGCTGCTTAAACTGTGCTGCCGTAGTCGTGGGTGGGCATGGACTACTCTCGTATGATGACTTTAACTCTTTTGGGGCAGATGGAATATTTTCAGTTTTTTGAGGACTCTTAATACTGCTTTCCATAGTAGTTGTATCAGGTTGCAGTCCCACCGGCAACGTAGGAGGGTTCCTTCTCCCCACAGCCTCGCCAGCATTTGTTGTTTTTTGAGTTCTTAAAACCAGCCAACCTCGCTGGAGTCAGGTGGAACTGACACGGTGGTCCTGCCGCGCTGTCTTGGTTTGCTTTTTTCTGACTGGTAAAGGTGCTGAACGTTTTTTCACATGTTTATTGGCCATTCGGACTTCTTCTGAGAACTGGTTACTCATCTCAGTGGCCTGTTTTTTGACTGGGTCTTTTTTGAGGGTTAGGGGGGTCTAAGTTTTTTCAGTTCTTGTGTATTCTTAATAATAGTCCTCAGTCTGAGGTGTCATGGGCACAGGGTTTTTTTCCCCATTTTGTCAGTTTTTTCTTCACTCTTTTGATTGTTCCTTTTGCTGTGAAGAAGCTTTTTAATTTGATACAATCATATTTGTTGGTTCTTGGTGTAATATCACGTGCTTTAGGTGTTTTACGGAGAAAATCCTTGCCTATGTCTGTCTTCAAGGGTTTTCTGGCCCCGAATTTTAATAACACAGAAAAGGCTAGAGGGTATAGTTCAGAAAGCCCTGGGCTCTGTCCTCAGAGGGACTCCCTAGCCTACAGGCTGCACGGCCCCTGTCTTGGTTACTTATTGCTTGCTGTGACAGAATGTCCGGCATCCACAATTTAAGGGAGGAGAGATTGATGTAGCTCAGTTTCCGATGGCCTCACGCAGTCTCTTCCTGGGGCGGCCTGCACCCGTGAAGGCCCATGGCAGAGACGAAGCCTGGCGAGCTGCTCACCCTGTTGTAAAAGCGACACTGAGTCTAGTAGGAGCAAAGACTGGCTAAGCCAGAACTTTTCCAGAAAGAAGCTATAACGATGCTTCTCCTTCCTTCCTTTACTCAATTCAAGGTGCCAGTTGGGCACCCTCCTCCCTCTCTTCATGGCCCACAGGTCCACAAGGGACTTAAACGCTGCTCCATGGGCTTTTCCCAGCTGCACCAAGTTGACACCATCTCTCCAGGTCAAGCCCTGAGCCCTGCCCCTTCCTGCCAGCCCGATCTCCCAGCAACACACAGTTCCAGATACAGGAGGCTTCCGGGACACTCAAGATCCAAGCCATAGCAGGCTCCCACCCTGTGGCCACCCCTGTCTCCAAAGCTCCCTGGTGACCTGTGGCTCAGGGGTCATCTGCACAGTGTCCTCAGGCCCTGCCGGCCCCCCGCCCAGGCTTCTCGGCAAACCCAAACTTCATTCATCTCTGCGCACTTGGCGTTTCCGCTGGCTCCCTGGAAAGCAGTCTGGTAGGATTGCTCCCTCTTCAACTCCCTTCCGCACTTAGGTTCTCTGCCAGCAGAGGTGGGTGGCCTGGTCAGAGGGGACAGGCACTGCCATGGGTGCCACCGGAACTGCCTGGCGGCGCTGCTGTGTGACGGTGGCACAGGGAGGTTGCTGGCTGCCAGCCTCTGCTCTGTCCCGTAGCTGATGGCCCCAGCCTCCTAGCACCACGAGGCTTTCCTCGAAGATATTTCCACCGGAGGGGAAGTTGGGGTGGCTCAAGCACATTATGGGTTCTGAGCACTTTATCTCTGCTGTTCCTACGTTGTAAGGCACAGTAAAGTAGTTACACAGCTCACCATAATGCAGAACTCACGGGGCTTTGACCTGAAGCCTGCCACTGGGCAGAGCCGAACTGTCCCTTGCCACTCACAGATGAGGTTCTGACACAGATGTGCGAGCAGTTGGCTCACGGCGGTCTCTGTGCCGCCAAGCTCTTGGCTGCGCTCGTCTCCATCTGCGGCCCTCCCCAGCACTGGCCCTGCCGCCCCAGCTCACCTCGGAGCCGGCGTCAGCTGCTCACAAGGGGCACACGGCCCAGATCACCCACGAGCGCAGTTCGCAGGGGCTCACACGCCCATGAGAATCTCAGGCTGCGGCCACGGCTCTGACAAGAGGGAGAGCTCGGGTGGTCATGGGAGTGATGGGGAGTATCTGCACATATGGGTGGAGCTTTCTGTTTATTTACTGATTGGAGACAGGGCCTCGCTCTGTAGCCCAGGCTGGCCCTGAGCTCACTCTGTGGCCCAGGCTGGCCTTGAACCCAGTGCCAGGCCTCCGGCTTCGGCTTCCTGAGTGCTGGCGTTGCACACATTGGCCACTTCACCCACATGATTTTTATACGGGGATCAAACCAAGGACCTTGTTCATGGCAGACAGGTGTCCCCTGAGCTGCCCCAGAACAGCAGACGAAGTTTTCCAGGCTGGCCTGCCACCTGCCTCCTGGGATGTGGCCCAGCTCCCCACAGGCCACCAACTGCTTCTGACCCCGCCCAGGCCCGGGGCCCCTGGCTTGGCCATTTCCATCAGCTCCGTCTTTCCTCCCTCCCGTTTGCTCTCCTCTGAGCCGCCGCATATAGCACGGGCACAGTCTGTTGTTAGGGACAGTGGCCAGGCTGAGCGCAGGCAGCACGGTGCAGAGCCGCGTCCTGCTGTCCCCTCGCGCCATGGCTCCTGTTGGTCCCTCAGTCCCCTAACTGTACATCTGAGGACACCCTCCCGGGCTTCTGTGGCACACTTGCCAGAGGCCGTGCCTCGAGGAGCCCTCCCTGCCACAGTGGCCGTAGCCCAGTGGTCACTGTGGTCCCAGATCATAGCCAGAGAACCAGGCAGAGGCAGCTGCGGAGAAGGGCCACTCTCACGCCCTGTGATCACACCAGTGCTTCGCCCAGCTCTCGGAACTGGTGGGCTCAGGATGCAGGTCCTAGGGCTGAAGCAGGTGCCCGCAGCACCCCGTTCCCAGGAGCACCCAGCCCCCAGGGAACCCCATCCCAGGAGCATGCTGCTCCCAGGGCCCCTCAGTTCTAGGGGCACCCACCATTCTCAGCTCTTAGCAGAGCTGTGCGCACACCCCAAGAGCTCAAGGAGCATCGTCCCCCCCCACCCCCAGACAGAGCCGTGCCCAAGCCTGCCCCGGCCCTTGGCACCCACGGGCTTCCGATGGCCACTCAGACCTGAACGGGCTTACGGCGCCCAGCTGACAGGAGAGTGGGTAGCTCGCACTGGCTCAGCTGCGGTGCTTTATAAATGTGCTTATTGGGACTGCTGCTTAGAAAGGGGTGGTTCCCTGTGCCAAGCCTGACTCTGACCCCTTAGTGAGGCCAGTTGGGGTTCCCCAGGACACCACAGAGCACAGGAGCAACTGGCCTTGAGCCCTGCCCGCCCGTCCTGATAGTGCCCTGAGGGGCAGGGGCAGACCCCCAGGCTGCCCTGCAGTGTCCAGAAGTCTCTGGCCCACCACCATGCCTGGACCCCTGGCTCTCCACCGGCCCCCACCAGCCTTCACAAAGCCCCACTTCTCCCAGGGACCCTTAGATGAATAAACAAAGGAGAAAAATGGAAGTTGAGTGTGAACAGGACAGGATGGGCACAGACACCTCAGCTGGGTAGACAGCATAGATCGCCGCAGGCCACCACGCTTCCTGGCTTCGGGGAGGGACCCACCGGAGGAGCAGCGCTGCGGTGGTGCCCTCTGCTGGGCCTGGTGCTCATGGCAGAGCGAGGTGGCAAGACCAGGTCAGGCCTGAGAGGGTGGCGCCTCTGGAGCCAGAGCAGCTGGAGGCAGACCCGCTGGATCTTCTGTGGTCAGTGAGGCATCGTTTTCTCTTGTGTAGACAACAGTTGCCAACAGTCAATGACAAATGCTGAACATCCTGGGGAAGCTCAGAGCCTGTCTCCAAGCCACCGGCGCCTCTCCCTTGGCCAGTCTTAACTTTTCTAGGGGCCTGGAGCATTTCTGCCTCATAAAGATGGACCCCACCCCAGACAGAGCCCACACACCGTGTGGCATAGGGTCAAAGCCAGTGCAAGATGGCCAGTGTCCCCTCTCCAAGAGGTGTTCTCATGACTCATAGGGATCCACCCAGGGGATTCAAAGCCAGAGACCAGAGTGGACCTCTGGGAACCTAGTGACACTGTACCTGGTGACACTATGAACCCGATTGGGGCCAGAACTGCTGTGTGTCCTGTGAGCTCAGCGCTGACTTGGCTGGAGGGACATGCACAAAGTCCTTCCCCCCACTGGGGTTCTCACACACTCAGCCCATGTCCCCCACCCACCACAACAGGGCCACACACAGAGAGCCAGTTCCCTTCCTTGAAGGTCACATAGGACCTGCGCCACTTGAGTGTCACACACAGTGTATCCCCCCAAAGGTCACACACACACAGTTGGTCCCCCCTTGAGGATCACACACACCAGACCCTCCTTCGAGGGTCACACACAGCTCATCCACCCTGAGGTGTCAGAGTCCTCGGAGGAGCCAAGAGCAGGTGCACACTGTCCCGTGTGGAAAGGTGGGAGACCTCAGGGAGCAGTCCTTTCCCCCACTCCTGGCCTGGGGGGTCAGAGTTGTCCCTACTGTGGGTTGTCTGCCACGTGAAGGGTGCGTCTCTTATTCCTGATCACATTCCTGGTCAGGGTGGCCTTGGTCTCTGTGCTCTCTGGAAGCCTCACTACCTGCCAAGGGTCTCGCACAGCCATGGCAGCCCCCTTGAGAACCCTCCCTGGTGACACTGCACCATCAGGACCATCTGGATGTGGGACAGGCTCATAGCTGACCATGTCTCTGAGTGGAGAAGAAAGAGCCTCGGCTGGGGCCACAGGACATGTTGCTTGACCCTCCTCCGGGGCAGAGCCTCGCTCTCCGGGACGCGTGCCTCTCTCCCTCCCTAGTTCCATCCAAGGGGTCAGCTAAAAGAGAAGGAAGTCTGGTGCCTCCGAAACCCATCTCCCAGTCCTCCCCAGCTCCCTCCCTGGCAGGCCCTTGAAGATGTCCAGCTGTGGGCTGCTTCCTGTACCAGGCTGGGCACCACCCACTCACCTCCAGGCACAAACTGCCCTGAGGCACTTCCAGTCTAGTGGCCTGCAAGCAGATGTTTGCTCTGACAAGCATGGAGGAAACAGGACCCCGCCCAGCTGGGGGACAGGGCCGCAGGCAGGTCTCCTCAGGCCATGGATGCTGGACAGTCTGTTATGGACAGAGTCACTTGAATCGATCTGGACAGGACTGACCCATGGCTGCTGCGTGGAGAGGCGGGTCCCAGCACCTTGTCCTGTCTTGGCCTCGGTGCGTCACTCAGAAGGTGCCCCCTTTGTCCTGGCGCCACCTTCCCCCTGGGTGTCCAGAGTTCTCCCGCCACCGAGAGAGCCAGCTGCTCCACACTCTCTGCGTTGTGGGCTCCGGGTCCCTTGCCTGGCTGCAGCGCGGCTGTGCCGGGCCCTGGGTCCCGGCCCAGGAGGTGCTGAGTGCCGCCCTCCCCTGGACTCCTCCCTGTCTCACCCTCTGGGAGGCCCACTGTTCCTCCGCCCTTCTGTAGGACAGGGGCAGCGATACAATTCCAGTGTTGCCTCACCCGCCTCCTTCCTGGGCCTGGGCCTGGGGGACTGCCCTTCTGTACCTTAGACTGTGGAAGGGACACGTTGGGACATGGGGACTGGCTCTGAGAGACTGGGCGCTGTAGCTCCGCATCTCTTTGGGTCTCGGTCTCTGAGGGAGCCATGGTCTCGTTCTTTCACACCCTCGAGCAGCGTGTCCCACGTGGACCAGGCCGCCCCGTTCCTTTCCCGGGAGTCTCCCCGGATGATTTAACGAAACCAGTGACAGGAATTCGTGCACGCCCGTGTTTCTAGCAGCACAACCCATCGTGGCTAAATCCTGGACACAGGCTGTGTGTCCCCCACCAGAGGAGTGGATAGAGAAGGCGTGGTGTGTGTGTGTGCGAAGGAGTACTACTCTGTGACAAAGAAGTCATTTGTAGGGACACGGACGCACCTTGTGACCATCAGGCTACGAGAATTTAATCAGACACAGAAGGTTGAGTGCAGCACGGCCTCTCTAGACCCAAAATATAAATAATTTAAAGAGAAGAAAAGAAGAGAGGTGCTAGGAAGGGGACGGGACCGTGAAATGGAAGGAGTCTGGGGATGGAGCATCGGAAGGGGGCACAAAGGGTGAAGATGTGCCAGTTCCCCGAGGTGAATCGCTATGCAGACATAAACTGATTTTAAAAATACGGAGAAAAAGGAGATGCAGGCTAGGGGAATGGCTGGCTCAGAGGAGCTGCCTGAGGCTGACCTCGGGGTCGTGGTACGGTTCTGTGTCCCCATAAGCCAGGCCACATGCAGGAGAACACGTGGACCCTCGCCTGTGGTTGCAGGTCACAGCTGATGGAAAGCTGTGAGGCATGACACCAGCAGACGTGTTTTCTCCACTCTGGGTCGTGTCTGCCCCCCTGGGACTCACCATCAAGCCCCCACCTGGGGCCGACACGCCCGCACCCCTGCCAGGGCTCACGCCACCCCCTTCTCTCCACAGCGGTCGCAGTCTGCGTTCTCCTTCCAGGCAGAAGATGCCCTGAAGGCCTCACCCCCGGAGGCTGCGTCCTGGGCCAGAGGCCAGCACGCCCGGGAGGAGTCCACACTGCCCGGCTGGAGGAGCACGGATGGGCTGGATGGGGCAGGTAGGGGCTCTCACAGGTAGGGGCAGTCCCAGGCTTCACAGCTGCTGGGTGGCCGTTCGGCACCCCTGTGTCTGAGCTGGTGTGCCCCTGTGTGTGAGCAGGCCCCCGAGTCACCAGGCCAGCTCAGGGTACAGACATGGCCACGTTCCGCCAGGGTAGCCTCTGACCTTGGTGCTTGTGTGCCTTGCTCAGACTTCTGGGATGGGCAGGCCTGCCCGGGAGAGTTAGGCTAGGGTGGGAAGCGGCGTCTCCCGTCCATCACCTGCGACAGTGCCACAGCAGAGGCATGAAACTGTAGGCCCGGGCAGGTGGGGAAGACGGGAAACCGAGGACCCGAGAGACAGCCATGGCCGCCCCAGGGCACAGAGCCAGACCTGGGCCTCCCTCCCCTCCTGCCCTTCCCATGATGCTAAAACAGAGTTGGGGACTCTCCTGACGGCTGGCAGCCATCTACCCAGGAGATGGGAGGGAGGAGCCAGATCCCCGTGTGTTCTTCCTCCCTCCTGGGGACCGTACACCCTCCCCCAGAGGAAGGACCCTGCAGCTTCTCCTAGGGAGGCCGCTCCCAGCTACGGAGGCGGGCGCCAAGGGGGCCCCTGACCCAGGGCCCTGCTGTGGGGAAGAGACAGTGGCCGCCTCACTGGACCCTCTGGTGACAGCAGCCCCCTGCGTTTCCCCTCCACCCGCAGAACCAGCCCGGGTTCTGCAGAGCCCCGACGGGAACTGGGTGGCCCTGAAGGAGGGGGCAGTACCCCCTGCCCGCCTGCTGGCCAGAAGCAAGAGTGGCGCCTTCCAGGCGCTGGAAGTGGCGTCCAGCGTGGCATCTGCCTATGAGGAGATGGGCTCCGACAGCGAGGAGGACTTGGACTGGAGCGACGCCGTGAGCAAGCTGTGTCTGCAGCCCCAGGGCCCGCCTGGGAGCCCCTCGCCCCTGCCTGCTCAGGCCCACCCGGAGGCCACGTGCTCTGACTCTGAGACCTCCTCGGCAGGCTCCTCCCGGGACGCAGGCCGCCGGGCCAGGCTCTCCTGGCTACAGAAGAGGCCACCTGGGGGGCCCCTGAGCCAGGGGGTGCACCCACAGGTCGAGCTGGATGAGAATTTCAACCCCCCCGCAGCCCACGGGGAGACCTCGGACAGCAGCGAGCCTGAGGAGGCCCCCCAGGCCGCAGACCGCAGGGCGCGGAGGTGGAGAAGACCCTGGCGGGGAAGCGAGGAGCCCAGCAGAGAGCGGGCCTGCCCCCGTGCCCGCGTCCAGGACCCGCACCTGCACCAGGTAAGGTCCACTGCTGGGCTCCCGGGCTGCCGGTGACCAGCTCCCGGCTGTGTCCTTCTTAGGAAGGAATCACAAGGTCCGGTGGGGCTTGTAGGGCTGCTCAGAGCACGAGAAGACGGGTCCCTCCTGTGGGTCTCGGCCACCGCCCTGCCCCAGCTGACTGCTGCCTATCCCCACACCCCCGGGGGAACTCCCATCGCGGAGGCCTCCCAGGCTGCACGTCCTCCCGGTCGAGCTGCCTGATCTGCACAGTAGTATTTGTACCGATTGTCTCTCGGACACTGTCGTTGCACTATTTGAACCCGGGAGTCTCACGCAGAACGTGGGCACGTGGGTGTCGCCACCTTCAGTGAGCGCAGTCACTGGGCACGCTGCCACTGCCTGGCGGGCACGGGCCTGGGAGACACACCCTGTGCCGACAAAAGCAAACCCAAGTCAAGGCAAGCCACCCACATCTCTCTGCTCCCTTTGTGGGAGGGGGCCCAGAAGCCACCGGCACGGCGGACAATGAAAGATGCCACCCGAGGCGGGCAGCGGGCAGCGGGCTGTGGCCCCAGGGACGCTCTGGAAGCCACGGGGACCCACTTAGATTCCCCACAGGCGTCAGAAGTGTTCGGCAACAACCCTTTGCCATCCTGTCTTCTTCTGGCAGAGGGTTGGCTCCCCCCAGGGTGGGCACCAGTTCCTCCATACCTGGGGTGTGCGGCTGGGCCCGAGAGCGTCCTCAAAAAGATGAAGGGTGGGCAGGTTGAGAGCTGTCCATACGGCTGGGGGCTGCTGGCTCAGGTCCAAGGATACAAGCCAGAACTTTTACTAGAGTTTGCCAGGAGAGCAGCCAGCCTGTGCTCCTGGGCCCCCTAAGGTAATGGTGGCCTCCGAGGTCCTCGGGACCCAGGGTCGGCCGTCTTCTACCTGACCCGCTTGGGTTGTTGCGATGATAGAGTTTAAATAATAATGATAATAATAATAATAATAACCACAGTCCCCCTGCCTGTCCCTATCTAGTCAGAGCCAAGGCCCGTCCAGGTGCCAGGTGCCCTCCCTAGCTTCCTGAGGGCTGTCCACGGATTCCCCGGCAGCACACATCCACAGCCAGGTGCCGAGCGCTGCCTGCGCATGACAGTGGCCCAGGCTGTGCTGTGTGCGTGTCTCTGCCTGGCACGGGCAGGGAGAGGCCTGGACCAGCACCGCTGCCCCTGAGTGCCCATGAGCCCCCTCCAGAAAATATGCAAAACAATGCATGGGAATTTTTACTTACTTTTTAATTATATAAATAAATATGAAGTGAATGGCCCTAATATAATATAAAAAGACCAAAACCCACGGATGCAGTTCCCCTTTGACCACAGCAGGAAATCCCCGTGATGGCCGGAAACCACCCCCGGCAGGCCTGCATGCCCTCATCCGAGTGTCTGTAGTCGTGGAAACACCGTCCACATCAGTGTGGCTCCGGGCAGACCCGGTGCTGCCAGCCGCTGCCCCCGTGCCCGCAGGCCAGGCTCCAGGGCGGGCGCACGCGTGGGAAGCTCATCTGCCCAGGCACAGGTGAGGCAGTCACCGCCATTGCGTCTGCAAGAGTCCTCCCTGGCACCCGTGGGCAGCTCTGGGGTGCTGGCAGTCACGGCCATTGCCCGGGGCCCTGGTGACACCTCGGTCCCTGGCACTGGGTGTTTGGAGACTGTCAGTGCCGGTACCACAGAGAGCATGGGGTGTGGGGTGCCCCTTTGGACAGCAGCGGGCAGGGCGCTGGCTGGCACGCGGGGCTGTGATTTTCGATGGTGGCTGCGGGCAGCGCTGCCTGGCTGTGTTCTAGTGCTCCCCGTGAGCGCTGTCCGCGCGGTCGGGGGCTGGGCCTTCTCACTCCTGCGGGACCCCGTCCTCTCCTCGGGAGCAAGCGCACTTCTATTTCCTGTTCATTTTCTTGGATGCCTTGTCTTTTTCTTATAGATTTTTAGGAACTAGCTTTATTTACTAATCATATTATAAATTTTAGTTCTTCGTTGGTTACACCTGAAAATATTCTGCTGGGATTTTTTTTTTCTTATACTGGGTCTTGAGCCCAGGGTCTTTGCAGTGTACAGGAAAGTGTATTCAGCAGTTAAAGATGACCTGGGCTGGGTGAAAAGTTATCTAACAAGAAAAGCACAGGCGCTGTGACAAAGAAGTCTACAGAACTTTGCTGAAAACACTGAGACAGGGAGCGAATTCCCAGATGGAAACCCACAGTGTTACCAAGACTCCAAGTATTCCCAAAGAGACGCAGGCGTTTGCGGGATTTCGGCCAAGGCTTAAGGCAGGCATCTTGCTAATTGAACATCAGTCTCTAAAAAGTCGTTTATATAAGTAAAAACTGGGGAAAGGCAGACAGCACTTCTAAGAAAGTGACATTAGGATCCCCAAACAACAGTGAGGGAAAATCCCCGCACTCGGGACCCACTTGTGATTGAAGTAGAGCAACACTTGCGCACAGGTGTGCACTGCCAGACTCAAGGAACAGGACAGGAAACCCAGCCAGAGGGCGCCAGGTCAGAGCGTGTCAGAGAAGGCACCTGGGGCGGCGGCGGGGCGCGGATCCACGGTTCCGTGCGGGTGGCTGACACGGCTGAGCTCTGACCTCACAGCCAGCCAGGAGGTAAAGCCCAGGCAGGCTAAGCGCGACACAGGAAACACACGCTGCGGAGCACCCAGAGGGCGTTCAGTCCGAGCACCTGACGTCTTTCTGAACAAGGCACAAAACGCAAAACTAGTAAAGAAACAACTGGGTTTTGTGAGGCAGGGTGTCGCTCTACAGCCCAGGCTGGCCCTAAAGTCTCTGTGGAGCCCAGGCTGGCCTCCTGCCTCGGCCTCCCCAGTGCTGGGATTGCAGGTGTGCGCCCCATGCCTGGTCTGTGTGGTGCTGGGGACTCGGGGCCAGGGTGTGCGCTTGCGAAGCTGAGCAACGCCCCAACCCCTGCTGGTAGGTCACCAGTGAGAAAAAGAATTTAATGTAAAATACATGTAGCGTCCAGGCACACGTGACAAGAGCAGTCGCGCAAGCGTGCCGTCCCCGGTACCTAGGAGGCTGAGGCAGGAGGGTCTGGAGCTTGAGCCCAGCTTAGGCAGCTTGGCGACTTACCGAGACTCAGAAGTAGAAAAGGCCTGCGTAGGCTTGTGTTATCCCGGCACTCCGGGAGGCGGAGGCAGGAGCCCTGCTGAGTGGGAGCCCAGCTGGACCACTTAGTGACTTAGTGAAACCTGGTCTCACATCAAAACTAGAAGTGGGCTGGCCGTGGCTCAGTGAGAAGGCTGTGAGCGCCGTGGCCGGTGCCACAACAGACATCAACAAACAACTCTCGGCATCTGAAGTGAGTGGGGTGGGGGCGGTCCTGCGCCAAAAGCCCTTCAGAGCCCGGCAGCGCTCTCGGGGTCCTTCGGAAGGTGGGGGGTTCTGGGTCTCTCTTGGAAGAGGAAGCAGCCAGAGGCTCACTTTCACCTGTCCGGCCAGCCTGGGCTCAGGACACCCCTGCGTCCCGGTGCCCTCCCCACACGGAGAACCCGGTGTGGCCCTCGGCCTCTGTCTCGCTCTGTAGGACTTGGCAGCAGAGCCTGGCCCTGCAGACCGAGAGGCCCTACGGACCCCCTGTGTCCGAAGCGTCCAGCTGCAGCACCGCATCTGCCCTCACCCGCGTGCTGCTCCCCTGGCCCTGTCTCCCCATCAGGCACCTGTGCCACCCTACGTCCTGGGCTCTGCTGTCGCATGGTGCAGCCCACAGTAGGAGCCCAGGGCAGTCTCGCTGGACCCGGGGCCAGGTCGCAGCACCGATGTCTCAGACGTCCCCGCACAACTGTAGCCACGAGCTGCAGACACAGTGTGCCGAGCCACTTCAGACAAACAAATTCACGTTTCACAATCTGAGGTCCCAGGACTGGTGGGGCCCGAGCTAGAGAAAGGCAGAGAGGGGGTAGGTGAGTCCTCAGCCCAGGCAGTCGGTCTGGGTCTCAGGTCACGGGCAGTTGCTGAGTTCCTGCCCAGCACAGTGCACAGCACCGCAGTGGGCTGCAGACCCAGAGGAAGGCTGTCCCTGCCAGCCCCTGAGCCTCCCCCTGCCACCGTAGAACCTCCCTGGCCATCTCCTCCCCCGTGTTCTGGGGTCACGCTACAGCCCTGCTGTGTGCAGCGTCCCTTACGTCACCGTCCGGTTCCCTCAGGTGTCGGGGGACTTGGCAGAGACCGATGCCTGCAGTGAGGTGCAGCCCTCCCAGACTGGCCCTGAGGCCACCGAGGACACGCTGAAGACCAGGCTGTACGAGCTGGCTCTGAAAATGAGCGAGCGCGAGACTTCTTCAGGGGAAGACCCAGAGTCCGAGCGCAGGGCGGAGCACGGGAAGCCGCAGGGCGGCCCGGGTGCCGAGGACAGCCAGCAGGGCGTGCGGGACGAGCTGAAGAAGGTAAGGCCGCACGGGCACGAGGTGGGGCTGTGCCACACTCCGGGAGCACGGCTGGGCCCCAGGTCTCCCCGGGGCACCTTTCCTGGGCCCAGGGAGCACCCAGGACCACCTCTCCACAGCCAGGAGGACGGCCCCGCAGGTGCCCAACATCCCAGGGGCCCAGATCTGTGGGCCTAAATTCGGGCTGGCTTGCCTCCTCTCCTTAGCAGGAAGGCTGCCGTTCCTTATTTTCTGCTAGGAATCTGCCCAGGGATTGGGTGACACCCATCCCTCTCAGCCCTGGGCAGCTCCGTCCCTGGCAGAGCCTGTGTTACAAGTGATCACCTGGACTGTGCATTGCTGTGGACTGTAGATTCTGGTTTGTGTGTTTTAGCTTCAGAAACCTTTTTTAAAGCGAAACTAAGTATAGAATCTTAGCGCTGTGAACACCTCTTGGCACATCCACCGTTAGGGTCCTCAGAGCCCAGCTACTTGTCCTCCCCGGTGGCTCCAGCAGGGCCCCGAGTTCTAAGGAACACAGAAGTGGAGCTAATCATGGCAGGAAGAGATCCCAGATGCCCCCGCGCCACTCTTCCCCACCAGGCCAGGGCCGCCGCAGGTTCTCAAGGGACACTGGTGATGGGAGGGGCCGCCCCCAGGCAAGGTCTCTGGGTCTGCGTGTGAAAGGCGTGTGATGAAGGTTGCGAAGGGTCCCCTCTGTGCCTGGTGCTGCGCCTGTGTTCTTCAGCATGGTTGTGGCCAAAATTTGCAGACGAGGAAAGTCAGGCTGAGTCCTCACGGTCCTTGCAAAGGCTGCGCTAGTGAGTTTCAGGCTGCGGCTGCCCTGCGAGCCTGTTCGGCCTCCAGCTGTGGCCGCCTCCTTCCGCCCTCTGGTCCCTCAGGAGCCCGTGGCCTCTGTGCCGCGATTGGCACAGAGGGGCCGGGATCCCACCTGGCCTCTGGAGCCAGCTGTCTCCGCCTCTTCCCTGCCCTGGGCGTCCTCTGTGCAAACTGCTGAGTGCCAGTGGCCCCTGTGTGTGGTAGAAGAGGAATCCTTTGTCTGTGGAAGAGCTGGCCCCCCGGAGTGACCACAGTGGGTGGGGAGCAGGTCTCAGGGCCAAGACCGTCATGGGGCTGAGCCTGCCCTCCTTGCCGTGTCTACTCCCGGGCCTTGGCATCCCACCCCATAGCCACCCTGTCCTCCTCCCAGTCCCCCTGGCCTGATCCCAGGCACAGGTTAATTACCATGTCACCGTCACGGTCTCAAGCAGCAGACCCCTTGCTGCCATGATTGACACCCACAGGGGGTCCTTAGGGAGCTTCGGTGCCACTTCCTTGGTGGCAGAGAGCTCTGGCCCTCTCTGCTGAGTCATAGTGGCTGTGTGTGGTGACTGAAGATATCACGCAGTTGCTCCGATGCCCGTGTCCTGATGCCCCTGGGGCAGTGGCCCCAGGGCTATAGATTCTCCCACTGTGCCGGTGGCCTTCAGGCTCCCTTCCATGCCCATGGGGTGACTTCCTGGGGCACAGCCTGCAGGGAGTCCTTGGCAGAGTGAGTGGATCCTAGGGACCTGAACAAGCACCCCCATCCCACCCCTGCCCTCTGTGAGCAGGAAGCAGGAGAGGTAGCTTTATTTGGACTCCTGAAGGTGTCAGCTTCTCCAAGCTGGAGTCTGGCCACACAGGTTTACCCTGAAGCAACAGACATCCGAACAGATACTATTCTTTGTGTACAAAAAAAGATAATACATTTTTCCCGTGGGGCAGGACTGCTGTGGTTAAGGGAAAGCAGAAATGCTTACACAGTGGACACTGCTTTGAAACAGAAGAGTACTGTGTCAAGATGGGGTTAGGACGAGACTGGGACCCGGGACGGAAGTTGGCAAACGCTTGCCTTGGTTAGCGTCGACTCGCCCCGGCTCCTGGAAGCAGCTGACGCTGTCTCCTGCCTGACACAACAGTACCTGGTGTCCCCGTGTGTCCCCACTGCTCCAGCCTCCCTGAGCCCCTCAGGCAGCCTGACTTATCCCTCTGACAGGCCCCATCTAGCTGCTCCCCAAGATGCCCCCAGTTTTGGTTGCTGGTTAGATAAGCACATCTTAGCACCGTTGGTAAAGTGGGGAGACTCACACTGTCCTTGAGAGTCGTGAAGCCTGAGCTGTGCAGCGTGGACTTCAGCACACAGCAGGAGTCTGGCGCGAATCAGTCACCACAGCGCTTCCGTAGTGTCGAGCGGGACATGCTGTGCTGTGGTGACGTGTCACCTGCCTGGGTACTGAGGAGACGATGCTACAGGTTTCCCGTCAGCACTGACAGCACCGAGGCTGGGTCTACAATCACACTGGGTGCTCCCATGCCCGAGGATGTGAGCGTGGGGGACACTGCCACAGTGCGCGCGCACACACACACACACACACACACACACACACACACACACACACCTCTAGGAGCCTTGAGTACCTCGACAGGAAATGCATGAGACTTAGGAGTAAACCCAGCTAACCTCGATGGACTGAGTCCGGGTCGGAGCAGCCGCGCGTGCGTGGACGGGGAAAGCTCAGGCCTTCGTGAATATCAGTGTCCTGTGTTGAACACGTGCACTTAACCAGATTCCAGTCACCTTAAGATGAGTCTTCTTGAAACCCGGTAAGGTTTGGCTGAGGTCCACGGGGAAGGAGAATCGTGTAAGACACAGCCAGGGGACTGACCCAACAGCCAGTGGCGCACGTGCCGTACGATGTTGACATCGGTGAGGGAGATTATCTCACAAATATCAGATCCTTTAACAAGTTATGGGGCGCAGCCATGATCTTGATGGCTGTGGGTCATCACTGGAGGAAAAACTAAGTGAGGGCCGGATGTCACGTCCCACACTCTCAGTGGGCAGGAGTTTAAAATCTTTTTTTTTTCTCGTGCTAGGGATTGAACACAGACCTTCACATTGAGCTGTATCTCCAGTCTATTTGATGTCTTGATTTTGAGATAGAGCCCCTCCAGAGTCACAGGTTTCTGGCGTGACCGCTGGACCTTCCACGCTATCTTAGTTACTTTCTTCCTGCTGTGATGGAATGCAGGGCATCCACGTTTACGGAAGAAAGGATTTGTTCTTAGCTCACCGTTTCGGCCTCACGCAGTCCACTCACAGGCACCCAGCAATGGTGGAGGCATGTGGCGGGGCTGGACAGCCCACACGGCATTGCGGACACAGCCCAGTGCGGCAGGAGCCCCGGTCCAGGGAGGGTGTTTACCTGGAGACTCCCCGAGGCCAGAGCCTTTCCAGGAAGAAGCCCTAACAGTGTTTCTTCTCCCTCCCTCGACCTAGCTCAAAGCTGTCAGCCCGCCACACCCTCCCCACTTACCTGACTTCCTGGCCCACGATCAACACCTCTGTGCCACAAGCTCTGCCCTGGGCCCCTCCCCGATCTCAACAAGGCGACACAATGACACAATCCCTCCTGGCGAATCACCCAGCGCCTGCCCCTCCGGGTGGCACAGGTCCCGCAGTCCTCCCGCCACACCAGATGCGGGGTGCTCAGGGGGCTGCACTCCGCATCCCAGCCTCAGCTCGCCCTTAGCACCTGCCGTGTTTCTAGTTTGGCCGTTCATGCTCTGTGAGCTAAATCTTGTGCGTGACTTTCAGACCAGACTGGGGGGAGAAAGAGAAAAACAGCACTAATTCCACCCGTAATATGAGCAAAAACTGTGAAGTTAAACTCTACAGGAAAATGCAGATTTCCAAGGAATGTAGCCATTTGTTGGGGGGGGGGGGGGGGGGGGGGGGGCGGGGAGCCAGTGTAAGGCCAGGCTCTTCCAAAAGCAGGCTCGAAGTTTAGTGTAAATCAGATCAGAATGCAAACCAGAGTGTCTGTAACTTTTAGGAATATTCTCAAGATCAGACTCATCTGATAGAATAAACAGAAACAGAACGTCTAGAAAAGCAAACGCAGAGTAAAGCAAGCCTGTGAGGATGCCGCACGCTCAAAGGCACCGGCGTCCCTGTGATAGCGGCACCGGAGGACTAAGCAAGAGCCAGGCGCGAGCCTGGCGGCCCAAGCTTGTCATCCCAGGACGCTGGGAGGCTGAGGCGGGCGGATCCCGAGTTCAAGCCCGGAAGGCAACTTAGCGAGATCCTGTCCTCCCTGCCTCCCGGCAGAAAGGCTGGGGCTGCCCGTGCGAAGGCCCAGGGTTCCATCCCCAGTACCAGAAAGAAAACGGAGAGGAGAGCGGAGGGGAGGGGAGACGTGGCAAGGGGCCGCCCCTGCTGTCCCGGCAGGCGCTGGATCCCGGCACCGTCTTCACGTGTGCTGCCGTAGGGACTACAGAGCAGCGTGGTGGAGCGGGAGAGAGGAGGCTCCTCCCGGGGCCCATCGTGGTTGGAGGAGGCCACTCGGGGAGACCCAGCCGTAGGCAGATGTGCCCCATCCGTACCAGAAGGGGCAAGGGCGGGGACAGTGGTCAGGACGCAGGGGCAGGAAGGGCAGGCCCTGGGCCGGGGGACCTGTGGCCCAGCGTCTCCGGACCGAGGCCTGGGGATGAACGCGGAGGATCGAGGCAGAGGTCTCAGGACGGGCTGTGCGGATGGGGGAGCACGGGAAGGGCTGCTGGTGGGTGATCCTGACGCGTCCCCAAAGCCGAGGGGCAGGAGCATCGCAGAGGAGAGGTCACGGGCCGCTGCGGAGAGCAGCACTCTGGGGAAGGAGAGGCAGACGGGATAGGCAGAGACATCATGAGGAAGACCTTCCTCGGTCTGCTGGGGACACCCCATGCCACCACCGTGCAAGGCAGCCAGCCTCATGGCTCCTGGGCCTCTCCGAGCCGAGCCCGTGTCCTGGAGGAGCCTGCAGCGGGGAGCGGACATGGCCCCTCAGTACCAGCCGAGGAGCAGCCAGGACAGAGATCTGTGGCCATAGCCGCCTCCTGGAAGAGAAGAGAACTCCCGCAGGGACAACATGAGCCCAGGACGGGGCCTGGCATTCCTCTGCTGTGTTACCCTCACCAGCCCTGACGTGGCTTCATATAAGGACTGGCAGAACCGAAGCGATACCCAGGAAGGGCCAGGAAGTGGCCTCCGAGAAGCAGGCCGGCTTCAAGTGCACATCTAGAACGAAATCAGAGGCAGGACCCGGTTGAACCTTTTTTTTTTGTTTTTTGTTTTTTGGTTTTTTTTTTTTTTTTTTTTTTTTGGTTTCCATGGAAGAAGAAAAATTCCATTTCTTTGCTGCACGGCCGTGGCCATGGAGACTCGAGGGATGGAGAGCCCAGACCTCCCCAGCGTCACCGCGTCTGAGGAGTGGATGTGCCTGTTTGGCTCCCAAGCCAGGGCTCTGTCCTGGGGTCTCTGCGAGTCCCTCCTGGGGACAGGAGGTGGCTCGCGGTATGCTGAGATGGGTTTTAGCAGCAGCACCGAGGCCCTTACGTTTCCTGAGTGCCAAGGCGTCTTTGCGCCAGATTATCCTTGCAGATTCCCATCAACTATTCGGGAGGCCACATGGAGTTTCTTTTCTTACTTTGAAAAGAGACACAGTTGGGGCGTTTGGCAGATTTTCGCAGCATGCTCTGGTAGCCAGGTGAAGACCTTCCTCCCAGGCGCAGCAGCATCTGCGGTGGGACAGAGGAGTTCTGAGCAGACAGCAGGGCCCAAGTCTCTCCAAGCCCATGCTGCCGCTCTGGCTGCCGGGAATGCCCAGCCCGGGTGGCTCCCGGAAGCTGCTTCCCGGATGTGTCTCCCCAGCGGTGGGGCAGGCTCGTGGTTCCGAGTCTGTGCTCCTAAGTGTGTGGCTCCTTCTGGCATGGTGGCGGAGAGAAGCTGCAGAGGGACCTGAGATGCTGTCCATAGCCCTGCACCTGCTCCCAGCTGCCCACTGGTGCCTGATCCAACTGTCCCCTGAACTCTGCATCACCACCGCTCTCCTCAGCCCAGGGCCCTTACCCACGTGGTGGAGGGCCACACCTTTGCTTTGGGGAACTAGACAGAGCTGCAGACCAGCTTCCCAGCTCTACCCGCCATTTCCCCATCCACGCTGCAGGTTCAGAACTCCTTCAGAAGACCCCTGTTGGAGCCAGGCCTGGGATTCCAGCCCTCCAGCAGGAGGATGAAAGTTTGAGTGCAGTCCAGGCAACTAGCAATTTAGTGAGACTCTGTCTCAAAATACAAACACAGGGCTGGCAATGTAGCTCAGCGCAAAGGCTCTGAGTTCAATCCTCAGTACAGAAAAAATAAAAATAAAAAAAAACCCTGTTGGCAGCGTCCTGCTGCGAAAATGCCCTTTCCTGGTGAGACAAAAACAGCAGTGTTCATGTCCCCCTGGGGCCGGCTGACCCCTTGTCCTAGCGTGAAATCCCAGAGATGCCTCCGACCTGCAGGCTCCGCCACCAGCCTGTCACAGAACCTGGTTCTGTAGGAAGGAGGGTCTGTCACGGCCCCCTCAATGAGACAAGGCTGCAGAAGGTCCATTTGTTAGGCGCAGCTTTTGCAAAAGTCAAGCCAGAGCCACCAGGAGCATCCTGGCCATGTGACGCCAGGCGGGTCCGTGGAGGGACTGCCCCCGAAGGCGCCACACTCCAGATTGTCGGAAAACAATTTCTTGGCTTTAAAAAAAAAGCCTGTAAATTTGCCTTCAGTGCACACATCCCACCGTGGGGTAGACAGGAGGTCTGTGGGTGGAGACCAGGACAGGCAAGGCTCAGTGACTTCCCCAGGAGCTCCCGGTCACGTGAGCTCACGGGCACACCCCTGCCTCCTGCACCGGCCTCTGCATAGACCCCCAGCTGCTGCGGTTCTGGTCCTTGGACGTGAGGACGGGTGGGGGCCTATGCCTGTCAGGCACGTGTGCCACCCCAGGGAGCAGAAAATCTGGCCGGTGGGCACATCAACACCCACATGATTTCCTTTTCTACGATGAGGCAGGGGATGGCCCAGAGGCTCCTGTACTCCCTGCCTCCTGGGCACGGATCTAGGGTCCTTCTGTCCCACTTACCAAGCAGGTAGAATCTACCCTGTCTCCCTCCGCCATAGGCTGTACACCCACACACATGTAGACACGTGGGTGGGTAGAAATCAGTACTCTGCTGCCCTCGCTGGGAAGCGTAAAGGCCAGCAGAAGCCCGAGGGGCTGGGAACTGGGGTCCCCCCGCCATGGGAGCAGGTGGCCACTGCACTGTGTGCTCCCACTGGTGTGGGTGCTCAGTGTTCCTTCCCCGGACACTTTTGTCTCAGTCCCGACTGCAGGCTGAGCTCCAGGGACAGCAGTGATCTGACCAAGACCCCATAACTCAAGGAAGCACACACTGGACCTGGAGTCCAGGCCTCGGATCCTCTGCCGTGTGGACACTGTTGTGTGGAGGGGAGCACAGGGTGGGGACAGGGGCACAGGGAGAAGAGAGAGCACCCCGCAGGAGGGAGTGGAATGTTGGGCATGAGCTGGCCAGGGCCGAGAGCAGGCAGTGCCACGGAGTGTCCTCCCCTTCTCCCTGCCAGACTTAGCCCCAGGTGGTCGCACCAGCCTACCGGCCTCCCCCTCTTGTCCCACATACATGTGTGTGTGTGTGTGTGTGTGTGTGTGTGTGTGTGTGTGTGTGTGTGTGTGTGTGAGATGCCAGTCAAGCTCATGTTGAGTGCCCTGAAGACGTAGCACTCCTGTGTCACTGTTAATGTGCTGTTCCTGTCTTCTGTCTCCTTCTGTCACTGGGCCAAGCAGAAGTATTCTGCTGTTTCTCTCTGCAACATCTCCACAGAAGTCCTGAAAGTCATCAATGCCACTGAGGAGCTGATAGAGTCTGCAGGGCCCTGGGACTTCCCTCCTGTCCCTCCGGACACGGGAAAGGGGACGTTTCCTCTTGGGACAGACCCCGTGAGACTGGATGAGCAGCTGACGTCCCTGGAAGAAAACGTAAGAGGAGTGGGTGTGCCTGGCGGGGGCCCTGTGCACAGGAGTGGTGATGGAGTTCTAGTTGGGGGGCGCAAGGGGGCACCATGGGTAGACGACATGCACAGGGTGCCCAAGGGCCTGTCCCGGCAGAGGCCAGTGTTTCAGGGAGGATCAGGCCGCTGGCTGAGGTGCTGGCTCCCATGGGAATCAGACATAGGTGGGGGAGTCTCGGGCCCTGAGAAGTGGACGCCGGGCGTGGGGGAGCGGCGCACTTTCCACTTCTTGGAAGTCGATTCCATGTCATGTGTATGCCTGGAAGGAATTTCGCTCTTCATTCCACTCAAGGAAGACATTTTCCCGTTGTGCAGGGTGGGCGTGCTGGGGGTGGAGCTGGGGTCTACTAGATCACTCGGAGTCTGTCGCACCTTGCTACCCAGTAGTTTCTGTTTTGTGAAAATGGCGTGCCAACATTGGATACACACGTTTATAATGAGGAATTCGTCCTGCTGGGTTGCTCTTTTACCAGCATGCAGTGCCCACCTTTGTCTCTTCTGCCCCGTTTTGGTTTGAAATCTGCATGTCTGAGAGTAGTATGGCTGCTTCTGCTTGTTTCCAGGATCCTGTAGCATGAAGTGTTAATTTCCAGCCTTTCCCCTTCAGTCGGTGTGCTTCTTTGTGGGTGAAGTGTGTCTCCTGCAGACACAGGTTGGGTTTTGTGTTTTGATCCCCTCTACCAGTCTGTGCCTTTTGATTGGTGAGTTAAGACCATTAGCATTAAGAGTAATTACGGTAAAATATTTGCTGAGTCTTCTCACTGTCTTGTTTCTAGGTGTTGTTTCTTTGGGGGGTTTTCCTTTGTGTTCTAGTTCCTTCTTTGATGTTTCCTTTCTTCTGAGTTCTTGGGCCCTGTTCTTGTGTCTCTGCCTAAAATCCTCTGAAGTGCTTTCTGCCACGCTGGTCTAGTGGTCCTAAAATTCTTTAGGGTTCCTTTGTAGTGAAAATTTTTTACTTCTTCAATTTTCAGGGATAAATTTGCTGCATACAGCAGCCTGCACTGATTTTGTTTTCTTTAAAAGCCTGGAAAATTTTTTTCAGACTCTCCTGGCCTCTGAGGGTTGCATTGAGAAAACTGTAGTTATTCAGATGGGCTTGCCGTGGTGGAATGCCTTCTTTTCTCTTACTACTTTTAATGTTCTCTGTCTCTGTGTGTCTGAAATTTTTGTTATGATGTGTCATGATAAGCTTCTTTCCTGATCAAGGTTATGTGGTGTTCTCTTTGCCTCTTGTACCTGAATATTAACTTTTTTCTAGATTTGGGAAATGATCTGCCATAGTTTCCGTAAACAAATTCTTTGTGCCTTTTGTGCCATCCTCTGTGGTCTCTCGTACCTGTAATTCTCCGGTTGGTCCTCTCTGAGCCATCTGCAGCTGTTGCATCCAGCTGCCTTGCTGAGACTGCCCCTGAGTGCATCATCTAATCACTAACCTTCCCTTCACAAGTCTGCTACTCTGTCCTCAATGTTCCAGCCGACTTACTTTGCTTTCAGTTGAATTTTTCATATCCTCTTGATTTCGCCTCAGGTCCTCCACTTCCAAACCAAAGGTTTCTTCATTAGCATAGCCTTGTTTACCTCAGCCAGAGTTTTGTTTGTGTCTTCTATAGACTCAGTTAGCTTTTTATCCATTAAGACTATTATTTGTAAATTCCTCTTTAGGCCCACTGATAACCTCCTGCTTTTGTTTAAGTATGCCGTGCTTGAACTGACTGCTTGGTCACTTGTTTTTTGACTGCCTTTCCTGTAAGTTCCATACTTCAGGGCCCACAGTCTTAGCTTCAGGAGTCAGGCATTCCTGAGGGTTCTGTTGCCTTGTTTTCTCATGATTCTGTTGCTGAGGATTGTAGATAAGTAAAAAAAAAAAAAAAATTAGAGATGCGTCCCAGCTTTTCACTGGCTGGACAGGCAGTCTCTTTTCCTTGTCCTGTGGCGTTGGCAGCAACTGTCCACCAGAAGCAGGGAAGTGGTAGTGATGGACTGGCCAGCTGTGGTCCCCGCTCGGTCTGTGCTGTGTCCGTGGATGAGATCTGCCCCTGCCCTTCTCCTGCCTGAGTCCACAGAGGAGTGTCTTGCTGAGGGACTTCCCTTTAATGGCTTAGTGTGACTGTCACGAAGAAGGGAGGGGTGACCTGACAGTGCAGCGGCCTCCGTGGTGTCTTGGTCACTCCCAGCCCTTCAGCAAACGCTCCCATCTGCCCTGGCTTCCCTCCCAGAGCTCGCGGCCTGCCACCCTCTACAGCCTGCTTCTGGTACAGACTGTTCTCTTCAGGAGGTGGGCGGCTCTTCTCCCCCTGTGCAAGTGTCTCTTGTGCCAGTTCCTTCCGAGGCACTGGATAAGAATGTCCCCAAATTCCCTGGTGTGTCTCCCATCTGTGGCTTCTTTTACGAAAACAGTTCAGACTCAGGCTCCTTTCAGAATGGCTCATGGCTCCTAGTACGGCCTCTGAGCGGCGCTTCCGCCAAGCTGGTCGGCGGAGCCGCAGGGAGGCCTTTTCAGGGAAATCTCGCGGTGCGCTTGCAGCTCGCACTACCTGCAGGCTTCTTTCCGGAGGCCTGACTGCCAGGCCTCTACCGCTGCGGCTTCCGGCACGAGCCTACCTCAGCCTACGACTCCTGGCTGCTCACAGTGTGCCTGGCGGCCTGGGCAGTGTCCCGGGCCAGCGTGCTCTCCAGCCTCTGTGCGTCTTGGGGATTCCAAACTCCCCGTGGCTGGCCTCCTTCCAGCTCCTGTAACTCTCCTGCCCCTCCAAGCTAAGCTGACCGAGGTTGACCAGGTGGTGTTTGGACGGTCACTCAGCTTTCTGGGATGGGAGACGACACTGAGCAGACATCAGCAGCAGAACAAAAAAGGAGCTGTGCTCTTAGGCCTAAGAGGCGTGTTAAGCACACATGGCCCGGGCAGTTGGGGCCATCAGAGGTCCCAGTGGTGCCGGGACCCATGGCTGGGTGCAGCTGCTGTCCCGGCCCTGTGCCACCCTGCTCTGCCCTGCCCAAGCCAGCACCCCCCGCCTCCTCCTGGTCCCTCGGTCCCTGGCTTCTTTTTCCTATGGTTCTTTGAACCTGTGGCCGTTTGAGTCAGACAGCTTTCTTCCCTGTAGCTCTCCTGCCACAGCATGGGCACGCTGCTCCAGCCACTCTGCTCCTGTCTCGGGTGGATTCAGCTGGGCAGTGTGAGGCCAGTGCTGGCTTCTGAGCTGGCTCTGGGTGCAGCCCCTTCCTTACATGTTGGCTGTCGTTGGTCTGTGGCTGTCTTCACACTTACCCGTTGCTGTGACAGAACACCCAACATCCACAATTTAACGGAGGGAAGACTGATTTTAGCTCACAGCTTCAGAAGGCTTCACGCAGGCCTTTCACAGGCAGAGGCTGGAGAGCAGCTCACCCCTTTGCAGGCTGCAGCCAAGCGGGGCGGGAGCCAAGCAGGTGTCTTGGAAGCCGGAGCAAGGCTCAGGAAGCGGCTATAACAATGTTTCTTCTTCCTTCCTTTAATCACTTTAAGCTTCCAGTCCCTAGTCTCCTGTCCCTGTCCCTGGTGTCCCCCATCCCTGCCACCACCCCAACCCCTACCCCGACCTCTCACCCACAATGGGTGCCCTGCCCTGCCCCGCCGACTTGGGAGGTCATGGCCGTGCTTCCTTAGGGAAGGGCCCCGAGGCCCCCAAGAGAAGGAGCCCCACCTGGGTTCCCTGCCCAGGCCCTCAGCGCACTTCACATGTGGATAAGCACTGCATTCCAGGTTTCCTAGAAGGACTCTGAGTTCCCCAAGCGCGCTCGGCCTCACGGACGCTTGCACAGGCCTCAGGGAAAGCCCTCCCTTCCTGACCCACAGGTCAATAATAGACACCTGAAAACTCTGCCTTGGACACGCCCCAATCTCAATAAGCTGACATAGTCTCTCCAGGTCAAACCCCAAGCATCTGCCCCTTCCATCCAGGCCCAGTCACACGCAGTTCCAAATACATAAGGCTGTGGGGGACACTGAAGATCCAAGCCGCAGCAGTGGCATAGAGCGTGCCCTGTCATTCGGGCCCCCTGGGCCGTGTGCTGGGGCCAGGACTGTGGGAGAAAATCAGAAGAGAACGTGGTCCTCGCCCTGCACTCCGGCCCCGCACGCCGGGAGCGCCGGGTCCTGGCTGTCCCCCGCAGGGCACGGCGGCGCGGCCTTCAGGGCTGCAGAAAGGGAAGCAAAGAAAACACAGCCACGCCCGCTCCCTGTCTCCATGGCCCACTCAGGGGGGCCACAGGCCCTGGTGTCTCCCCTGCTGCTGGTCTAGGCCCGAGGATTGGTCCCCTAATACCAGGCGACCCAGCTGATGTCAGCTCAGTAAGGCTGTGCGCCTCGGGCACAGCAGCAGCGTCCCCAGGCTTCAGACTTGGGCTCTGAAGAGTTCTGCTGAGAGAAGTGGGCCTCCTGAGAGGCACGGGCACGGCTCAGGGAGTCCGCGGCCAGAGCCGGGCAGACAGGAGGAAGCTGTGCCAGTCCCAGCCTCGGAAGCCGAGCCCAGTGAGGACTAACATCTGGGAGGCATCCAGCAGTGGGTGGGCTTCTGCCCGGACCTGGGGCCCGCCCAGAGAGCAGGGAGCTGATTCCTGACCTCCTCTTGTCCCGTGGCTTGGCTTGGCTAGAAGTAAACACGGGCATCTACTCGCCCCAATGGGACTCAGCAGACAGACCAAAGTAACGATTGCGCCGGTGTCCAGTGAGGTCATCGGGGTCGCTGCAGGAGTGGGCGTGACTCACAGGGGTGGAGATGGGGGCTGCCTACAGGAGCCTGGGTGAGGAGCCCAGGTCTGTGGGCAACCCAGAGGCAGCCGCGTGACCCCAAGGCCCCTGCACAGGTGACGGCTCGCTCGCAGGCGCTGAGCCCTGCCGCCCTGACTCGCCCTCCGGGCAGCAGCCGCCATATTCTCGGGCGCTCACACTTCTCCTTGCTCGCTCCAGCCCCGTGGCCTCGGCGCCCTGAAGTCTCCGAGGGACGGCAGCACTACGTGATTGCACACCACACCCTCACGTCGATCATTACTGTGTGCTGCTGAGGATTGAACCCAGGACCTTTGCACTGAGCCATAGCCCCAGCCCTTTTTTTAAATTTGAGACAGCATCTGGCTGATTAATTAAGTTGCCCTGGCTGGGCTCAAACCTGGGATCCTCCTGCATCAGCCTCCTGGAGTGCTGGAACTGCATGTGGCTCACTGTCTCCTTGGCCCTCGGTCCCCTGCCTGTGTCTCCCATGGGCCAAGCCCAACCAGCCAAGGAGCCCTGGTGCCGAAGCTCACACAGGTCGGGCAACAGAGGGCCCAGCCAGACAGGGAAGGGGCGTGGCCCAAAAGCAGCAAACCCCCTGCCTTCGGCCTGTGCTGTGGCCGACGGGGGCCACCTCCAGACTCACCAGTGTGAAGGGGCCACGTCACACCTGCTCTCTCGTCCCCCACCTGAGGACCAGCCTGGCTCTCGTCTGTGCCGTAGGGTTTGGGGTGCCCTCGCCAGTTGCAGGCAGGGAAGACAATCTGGGCATCCCTTCATACAGCCCCCCGTTGCTCACGCTCTGAACAGTCCATGGCGTGGACACTGCAGCACTGTCCCGGGGTCCAGCTCCATCGAGGCCCCAGGATGGAGCCGGGTTCCCACCCGTGCCCAGGCTTTGTGCAGCCCCAGGCCTCGGGGGGCAGACGCTTACCCAGGATCCTCTGCCTTCCACTCCCTCCTGGTCCCTAACATGGATTCCCTGGACACCAAGCCCCGCAAGTCCCTGTGAGGCTGAGCGCACTTGGGGAACTCAGAGTCCTTCTAGGAAACCCGAAATGCAGTGCTCATCCACAGGTGAATTGCGTCGAGGGCGTGGGCAGGGACCCCAAGTGGGGTTCCTTCTCCGGGGGGCTCAGGGTCCTTCCCTAAGGAAGCACGGCCATGACATCCGAAGTTGTCGGGGCAGGGCATCCGTGTCAGAGCATGGAGGGCCTGCAAGCCAGGCCCACAGCGCAGCTCTGGCCAAGTGGGCCTCCGCTGAGCTGGCGGCTCTGGGGATGCTTTTCACACGCGCTGTATTCATGAGGCTGGCATCGCGGGTTCATCACGGGCCCACCGCATGGCCAGTTCATGTCAGCCCCAGAGCAACCACACTGCACCCCTAAATGCAGGCACTGTCCTGAGGAACTTTTCTTTCCTACAAATCTCATATGTACATCGTGATAAGACGGAGAATTGGCACAGCCCGGGATGGGACAGCCCGAGGCGGGTCCGGCAGCCCCGGCTGGCTCAGGCCCTGCCCCACCCCAGGCCTGGTGAGGTTGCTGAGCCCACCATGGAGCCTCGTCCTTGCCATGATGGGGTTCTCAGGCTGCGAATGTCTTGGCTTGGTCCCCACTGCCGTGGCTGTCTTTTGAATGTGGAAACAGTATTTTAAAATTATAATGAATCCCAGGGCTGGGCGTTTAGCTCAGAGACTGGAGCACTTGCCTAGCGTGCAAGGCAGTGGGTTCAATCCTCCAGCTACGTGAAGGTTAGCCAAATGTGGAGATTATCTGGGTAGGGTGATGCAGACCTGTAATTTCAGCTGTCAGGAGGCTGAGGCAGGAAGATTGCCATGAGTTCAAAGCCAGCCTGGGCTACGTAGTGAGCATAGGACCAGCCTAGAGTACAGAGCGAGACCCTGCCTCAAAGAAAAAAGTATATGCCGCAAAACGCTTTGGCTTCCTTCTCTCTCACTCTTGCCCCACTCCACCTTCCCCTTAGTCTATCAAGGAAAGTTCTGCACCTTCAAAAATTTTTTAGTAAATATGGTTTTTGACGAATCTACCCATACTGACACCTTTCACATGCTCACGTCTCCTCCATTCGACAATGAAGACCCCTTGCTTCTTTTGGAAACAAAGAACGGTGGGTGTATAAAATTTTGATGATGTTTTAGAAATAAATTCTCAACTACGTGGCATATAAATTAATATAAAGCAAAGGGCACACTGAGCTTGACAGCCGCCAGCATGCAAGTCACAGCCTCCCGACTGGCAACGGAAGCCCCTAGGTCCACTGCTGCTGGACGCCCACCGCCAGGCCAGGACCCTGGTGACGACGCATAAGCTGCCTGCCTTCCCTTTCCCGACCTGCCCTGCACCCAGAGGGGCGGGAGGGGGCTTCTCCAGGACCATCCCTCCGCAGGTTGCCAGCATCACCTGCTGCGAGGCATACCCTGGCAGGCTGGTCCTCGGCTCTCTGACGTCTTTCAGTTGAGTTAGAACGACGATAGCGTCCTGGCCACGCACATCATTCAGACCGACTGTGAACCTCGGCAGTTCTGAGCTCGGGATGTTGTATGTGCGGGGTGACCCCCTCTGTAGACACACCTGCTCCATGCCGTGGGCTGTTTCCACACATTGCACACCAGGCCGGGGGATTGTCTGCCCAACCACCACCTGGCCCATGTCTCTCAGTCTGAATTATTCCTATAGTCCCACTTTCTGTTAGTCTGCATTTATGAATATCACCTTATACTGTCAAGTCAACGTGTGTCCTACTGGGCCTGGTGGCACAGACTTCTAGTCCCAGCACTCTGGAAGGCTGAGGCAGGAGGATCACAAGTTTTAAGCCCAGCCTGGTGGGAAACTTAGCAACATAGTAAGACCCTGTCTGAAAATTTAAAAGGAAAAAAAAAAAAAAAAAGGCTGGGAATGTAACTCAGTGGAAAAGGCCCTGGGTTCAGACCCCAGTGCTGGGAGACAGGGGGTCTTTATCTCAAGTTACCCCTTTTATCTGCTTTGCTCTGTGACATTCAGTGGCTCTGCAGAAGCCATCCAGACGGACTGTGCACATTTCTCTTAACATCGTACTTTTTTTCTAAGAGAGAATCTTCCCACTGGCAGCCTCACAGTAATGTTAACTCCTATTTTAAAGGAGCAGGAAGTCATGAGTGAGACTTGCTCAGAGTTGTTCGCGACTTGAGTCTGCCTCACCCCTTTCACACTTTCTGGATTCCTGCCGGTTCTGAATTACCACCGCCTGAAGCTCCTGCTGGAAGAAGCCTTGAGCGCCTCCTGGGTCTTCGAGTTTCTTTCTATAAGTCACTGGATAGACTCTTAATGTACGAAGCTTAATGCTGCATACATAGTTCAGGTGGTTTTTATTAAAAGCAACTTACAGATTGCTTTGCAGGCGACCTGGCGGAGAGGAGGTGCGGTTAGCAGGGAGGGGTACAGACCTCGTGCCCCCCCCACCCCCAGGCCCTGTGTGTAGGGGTTAAGAATCGAGGCTCCAGCCGCCTCCTTCCTCAGTCGTCAGGGCCTCCCCCGCCCTCGCGTGCAGGCCTGAGCTCCGCTGGCTCTCTCCCCAGGTGTACCTGGCCGCCGGCACCGTGTACGGGCTGGAGAGCCAGCTGGCCGAGCTGGAGGACGCCGCCCGCAGCGTGCACAGCGGATCCGAAGACACGGAGCTGGCCGAGCTGGAGGACCAGGTGGCCGCCGCCGCCGCCCAGGTGCACCACGCGGAGCTCCAGGTAAGAAAGCTTCCCTGTCGGGACAGGAGGGGATGCTCACCTCGAGAGGGTCCGGGTGCGGCCAGCATCCCTGCTCAGGGGGCTGCAGGGCTTGAAGGTCAGCTCAGACCCACCGCACCTGTCCATCCCAGGAGGCGTGGACCTTCTGGGGAAGAGGACACCACCGTGTCCTCCTCCCTTAAGACGCATCCCTCTTCTCTTCCAATCAGAGCTCCGGCAGTCCCTTTAAGGCCTGGCTCCCTAATCCGGAGTCCACCCTCTGACCCAACCCACTGCTGGACACTTACTGTCACTGGTTTCCCACTGAGGCCTAAAATCTCCGCGAGGACAGGGCTGGACAGGGAGGACACGGTGAGGGGTTGCTGCCCTTACCGCTGTCTCCTAGCTCCAAGAGCCAGGCCTGGCTCCGAGGGCACCAGAACACGCTGGAGGGGACCCGGGAAATAAAGGGACAGGCCGACAGTGCTCTGGCCCCGTGGTGCCAGACCACTCACCCAGGCCCCTGGCTGGCTATCAGGAGCTGGGAGTCGCTTTCCCCGGCCTGTCTTTCTTCTTCTGCCAGCCCCTTTGTCCTCACCTCTTTTTCAGGCAAAATGTAATTCTCAGCCTGGCCAAGTGGGCCGGGCCTGTCATCCCAGCGCTCTGGGAGGCTGAGGCAGGAAGACCACCAGGCCAAGCCCAGCCTGGGAAACTTAGTGACTTAGTGAGACCTGGTGTCCCAATCAGAAACAGGCACAGAACAGGGTATAGCTCATTGTGAAGGCTGTGGATTCCATCCTCAGCAGCACCAGACACAGCAACAGCAACCACAACAAAAAGCACCTTTCCAGCTAGGAGTGGTAGCACACACCTACCCTCCTGTGTACCCTGGAGGCTGCAGCAGGCACTGTGTAAGCTGGGGGCCAGCCGGGGCTGTCTGCCTACTGGTACTGGACAGTGGGCCCAGGCCCACGAACAGGCACAGCACAGCAAGGCGCTAGCCAAAGGAGTCAGGGCCCGGCTGGACCTCGCTAGACCCACCCTGTGCCCTCAGGCAGAGCCTCAGCTGCGCTGCCGGCTGGCCAGGGCCCTGCCCTCAGAGCCTCCACTGCGCACAGGCTGAGGACCAGCCCCCGATGCTTCTGAGGGCCCTCAGGCCACACCCAAACCACAGCAGAAGCTCCCCAGTCACCTGCTGCCTCGGGCAGACCCCAGTGGCCGTGCATCACCAGGCAGGCTCCAACCGGAGTGAGTTTTCCCCCCATTTTATTGGTATGTACATACGTGACACATACTGTTTACACTGAGCTTGAGTATTTTGTGCACGTATACATTAGGTCAAAATTGCAAACCCTTCCCCCTCCCTCTCTGGCCCTCCCACACTCTCCCTGCTAGTCCCCACTGTCCCCCCACTTAGGTCTGTGAAATGGCCACATTCTGGGTTTCTCAGGTTAGAGAAACCATTCGATGCTTCACCTTCTGCCTCTGACTCGCTTCCCCGAGCACGATGGTCTCAAGTTGCCTCCATTTACCTGCAGAACCCTGAGACCCATCTGTCCTTATAGATGGTACTGTTCCAGCGTGTATCCCGTGGTCTGCTGATGGGTATTAGGTGTCGTCCACACGTCAGCCTGTGTTGGCTGTGCTGCTGTGAACATGGGTGTGCATTGTCTCTGTCGTATGACGTGTTTAACTCTTTTGGAAAGATTCCCAGAAGCGCCCTCAGTGGGTCAAAGGGTATGTGTATTTTCAGCCTTTTTAGGAATTTGCGTGCTGCCCTCCGTAGTGGTTGTGCCAGTTGCCACATCCACCAGCAGTGCAGGAGGGCTCCTTCTCTGCAGCCTCGCCAGCACTGATTGCTGACTGAATTCTTGGTGTGCGCCATGCCCCCTGGGTTAGGTGGGAGCTTAGTGATGGTGTGATTTGCATTTCTCTAGTGGCTGGGAATGAGGATTGTTGGTACTCATGACAGCTGCCAGAGTAGGAATGTCCTGGCACTCTGGGAGGCTGAGGCAGGAGGGTCGCAAGCTGGAGCCCAAACTGGACGACTTAGCAACTTGGCGAGATCCTAGCTCAAACTCAAAAGTGAATCGAGCCGCTGGGCGTGTAGCGTGGCGTGAAGGCCGGGACGCGATCCCCAGTCCCACAGACAGGAAAGGAGCCCGCACTCATAAGGAGACAAGCGCTGGGCGGGGGTGAGCAGCCGTGCGCTTCCAAGCGAGGCCCCCTGACGAGGCCCCTCTCTCCCTGCTGCCCCGTGCTGCCCTGCGTGCTGTGGCCTGAAGATCTCTGACATCGAGAGCCGGATTTCAGCGCTGACCCTCGCAGGCCTGAACATCGCTCCCTGCATCCGATTCGCCAGGCGACAGGAGCAGAAGCAGCGGAGCCAGGTGTGTCTGTCCCTCCGTCCCCGGGACCCACCAGCCCAGGAAGCCACAGGACGAGCGCTCCGGGCCTGGCACAGGGCGCTAACGCCGTGCTGTTTGCAGGTGCAGACCATAGACACGTCGCGGCAGCAGAGGCGGAAGCTGCCGGCCCCGCCTGTGCCAGGTAGGCGAGCACAGCCTGGCCAGCCCTCAAAACGCGCAGGAGCTGTGGCGGGCTCCCAGGAGGGGTTCTCACCCATCCCTACCGTCCCTGAGCGAGTATGGGGCAGGGGCGCGCGAAGGTCACCTGGGAGGTGGCTCCCCAGACATGGTGTCTCCGTTATGTATATCACTGGCTGTGACAATATACCCACCGCCACAACTTAAGGAAGATCTGCCGAGCTCAGTCTCGCAAGGTCTCCCACGCGGCCCCTGCACGGGCGGCGGCGGCAGTGCCAGTGCAGGCTCCCGGCAGAGCCGTGGCTGGAGAGCTGCTCGCCCCTGGGCAGGCGCAAGCCAAGTGAGGCCGGGAAGCCAGCGGGCTCTCCCCGCAAGCAGCTGCCACGTTTCTTCTCCTTCAAGCGCTGCCAGGTGCCCTCCGCCGCCACCACCTCCTGGCCCGCAAGGCAAACACACACCCGAAATCTCTGCCCGAGGCGATCCCCGATCTCAGCAAACTGACAGTCCCCCCTGGTCAAACCTTCAACACCTGGCCCTTCCAGCCAGGCCTCCCTCCCAAGCACATGCAGTACCAAGCTCAGGAGGCTTTGGGGGACACTCGCGGTCCAAACCACAGCACATGGGCAGGGAAAGGGGAACACAAGTGACCTGGGAGCTGGAGGAATGGCTTAGCCGGCTAGCAGGCGCTAGGTCAGCTGCTGAGTACCCAACACCAGCACCACACAAGTCGGGTGTGGTGACGCACGCCTGTCATCCCAGCACCCGGGAGGCTGAGGCAGGAGGATTGCCATGAGCCCAAGGCCAGCCTGGGCTCCATAGTGAGTTCAGGACCAGCCTGGGCTGCAGAGCCACAAGCTGTCTCAAGGAAGGAAGGAAGGGGGGAGGGAGGGAGGGAGGGGAAAAAAGCAGTGACTTGGGAAACAGAAGGTCCTGTTAGGCCACGTGGGCACTTTTTACCAGTCTGTCACTTGGGGAAAATAAAATGAGACCCTCCCAGACCCCTCGGGGACCAGGCGCCGTCCTGGGCACCAGGCACCGGCTGTGGGAGCGAGCGCCCGAGGAGGGCTGAGGGTGATCCCGAAATCGCCCCCTGGGCGGTTCCGGAGCAGCCACATGAGACTCTCCCGGGAGCGCGCGGCCCGGATCCCCACGTGCGCGGTCCACAGCGGGTTCCCGCTCCAGTGAGAACGGGAGCGCCGCTGACTCGGGAGGCGGAGCCCGGCCGCCGCGTGAGTGAGGAGCGGTGACCGTGCACCGGCCGTGCGCGCCCGGCACTCCGCCCCCGCCGGCAGCCCGCTTCCCCGCAGGCCGCAGACTGTGCCAAGGCCCGGGCTTAGGCCCGCTCGGGGAGACAGTGTCCTGGGTGTGCGGCGCCCCCGCCTGGCGCTGGCGGAAGGTGACTCCAGGGCCGCTGATCTCCTGGTACAGACCCGGGCCCGGCGTGTGAGCCAGGGGCGGTGGACGTCGGGCAGTGGGGCGGACCCCACTCGGCCGCGGCTCCGCAGGGCGGGCCGGCCTCCTCCGTCGGGGTGTTTCCTGCAGATCGGGAGCCCCGCGAGGCCGGCGCGGGCTGCGGCTGTGAAGCCGGGAGGGAGCTGGGTCGGGGCCGGGGCTCGGGCCGGGGCTGCCCTGCCGGGCGGCGCGTCTCCGTGCGTGCGCTCACCCTCCGCTTCGTTCCTTGCAGCGGAAAAGGCCGACCCGTCCTCGGTGACCGCCGCCAAGACGTTCAACCGCAACTTCGCGGTCCGGAGCCCCTCGACCAGCCGGCCTCAGGGCCGCAGGAGCCGTGCGACGGCGGCGGTGAGTGTGCGCCCGGCCTGCCGGGGCGCCTCCCTGCGCCTTCCCGGTGGCCCCACCGCGGGCGTGTAACGGCAGCGGGAAGGCTGCGGCCCGTCGCCCGTGCGCGGGGAGCGCCGCTCCGCCCCTTGGACACCGGGCTGGGGGTGGGGTGGGGGGGGGACAGGAGGAGGAGCCGCCGCTGCCCAGTGCGCGGGATAGGAGTTGTCCAGTCGCGCCAGTCAGTTGTTTTACAATAGGATAAAAAATAAGCCACAAGCCACCTGGAAGTGCCGCCAAGGAAAGGGTGCATGAGGTTAACAGCAAGTAAAACAGTCCCGAGGGAAGGGCCGGAGCCATGCTTTCTAACCAAGCAAAGCTCAAGAAGCGGCTGTTGGAGAGGAGCCAGGGCGCACGGTGGGGACGCCGGCTGTGGGGGTCGCCGCCCGCCTGGCTCTGGCTGCACACGTGATGCCCCCGAGTCGGCAGGGCTGGGGACCGGCCGCATCTTCACACTTTACACAGGATTCACCCCGAGCCCCAGCGAGCCGTTCATAAAAATTGATTTTATAACCAGAGCGCAAGGGAGAGCTCAATAAGTCAGAGTTAGAGGTGTTTCCCAGGACAGGCGCCTCAGGCACAGCAGGAGCAGGGTGGCTCAGGCCGCGCCCCCTGTGCCCCTTGTGTCTCCAGGAGCCCGCCCCGGAGCCCGCCGGCGCGTTCTGACTGGACCGCAGCCAGCCGCCGCCACAGGCCCACGCGAAGTGCCTTGACCAGCCACCTGAGGCCTGGCGGACTCCCACCGATCGGAGGCTGGGGCCGCGCGACACCCGGTGCCCAGGGCCGCCAGGGGTCTCCTCCAGGCCGGCTGACCCGCGCCGTCTCCCGGGGACCCAGGACAACCGGCCACTGAGCACAGCCCCTGGTTCGGAAGATGCGTCTCCTCCCTGTTCGCCTGAGGCTGTGTGCTGTCTCTGTGATTCGGCTGGGCCAGCAGGCCACCTGCCAGGCGGGGCGGCAGGGGTGGGCTAGAAGGGCGGGCAGCAGGAGCCCGCCACCCAGGCTTCGGAAGCGCCCACCGACGTCCTGCAGGTGTCCAGGGGAAGAGCACGAACTCTGGGACAGCCCGGCCGGGCCCGTCTGCACCACCCTGAGCCACTGCCCCTGCTCCACCCGAGGCCATGAGCCACAGTGCCATCATCCCATGAGCCACCGTTGTGCCCGGTCTCTCTGGATCAACGCCTCACTGAGAATCCGGAGCTCCTCCCGGGGCTGACGTGGCCCTGGAGGGTCAGGGCCTGAGGAAGCTGTCGCAGCCCCACCTGAGGGCCCCTGCAGCCCGGGGTGCCGTGTAGCCAGATCCCATTTAAGTGAGACCTAGGTAAACACAACATCATCACGTGAGGAATTCGTCCCAGCATTTAGTCCCAACGAATATTCAGTGAAGTATAATAGCGAAGTGATCTTACAGACAAAAACAGGTTAGGGGACAGCCTCAGAAAAGGCTCAGGTCTGAAGGGAGCCCGGACGCGGGAGCCGACCCTGACTCCGGCCCGGCTCTAACCGGCCCGGCTCTAACCGGCCCGGCTCGAGATGTGAGAATCGGAGCATTCGCACAGCGCATGGAACTGGAACTCCAGCCGACCAAGCATTTGCAACCTGGTCAGCCCTTGCTCGTCGCATTTATGTCCTGAATCCAAAGGAGCAGAGGCGGGTGCCCGGGAGACAGGCGGGAGGTAAGAAGCCCCCGCCCGGGTCTGGTCCACACGGCAGCCCACACGGTGGGCCTGCCCCATCACCAGTTCGGTAGCTGCAAGCCAGAGAGGCTGATGCCCTGCAGACTACCAGCGCGCCCTCCCGGCCCGGATCCTGGGTTACCCTGCGTACCTGCAGACGCTCGGAGCTGTCTGCCAGTCCCTTTCCCGCCTCCCCCATGACACTTCCTGCTCATGCCATGTGTGTCCAACAGAAATGACCCCTGTTCAATAAGTACACCTCTGGTTTTTTGTTCCGTGGGTGTGGTTCAAAGCAAAACAAAAATTGATTTTAAAATTCAACAAAAAATCTGACTTCCACATAGAACGTTTAAGGGGCATGAAGAACAACCATTGTTGTATTAGTGTTAAAATATGCAGTTTTCTTTGACAATAATGTACTGTGTAAGCCTTGCAAAAAAAGAAGCCTGCTCTATGGCATTTGAATTTTTATAAAGATTTCCTTGTGCCAAATAAGTAAAAGATTTAATTACTATCCAAACCATAAGCATATGTTCTAGTTCCAGAAGAATTATTTTGTCATCAAGTGATTTTGATCTTTAGCGTCAATATTTATATTTAGATTAATTTTTATAAATCAAACTCTATTTTCACGGTCTGAGGCGGTGCGGACAGCGCTGTGGGTGACCCTGGAGCCACGCTTGCCTTTGTGTCACATGCTTGTACCCAGGGCTGCCGCCCACGGACATGATAACAGAGTAAAAGTCATTTATGGGAACAGCTCGTGTGTGTGTGCGTGTTGTTGCTGGGGACCAGGCGTGGGCACACCCTAGGGTGGGAAGCGGAGGGCTGGGTACAAGGCCCTGTCTCACCCACAGGCGGACCTGACAACAGGGTTTGGTGGGGCCTCTCCGCTGTGGACAGCACCTGGCGAGGTGTGTTGCGCCCCCCGGGGACTCTGGGCTCATCGGGAGACATTTCTGACTGCAACACACGTGGGCGTGGGTACCGCCGCATAGTGGTCGGGCCAAGGCCACTCTGACCCCATGCAGTGCCCAGAACCTTGTCACAGAGCCACGGTGTCTTGGAGCTAGAGCAGGACGGTGGCGCTCCTAGGAGGTGGTCATGCCTGAGGCTGCAGTGACCAGAACACAAGCAGGGCCGCCCCCGGATCAGATCAAGAGCCCCCACATGAAGGAGAGAGCTGCCCTGAGGGCTGACCCCACAGCAGTCCAGCAAGCACGCGGGGACACTGACGCCAGTGTGGGGATCAGTGGCCTGAAGCAGGAAGGGACCAGCACGTGGAGAAGGTTTGTTTACAAGGAGATGCACAGGACACTGCTGCCGATGGAAAGGGGGGTGCTCAGTTCCTCTTGGTGATGGTCCCCCTCCTGAGCTGAGCTCTAGAATGGAGAGAGGGGGGGGTCACCCTCCCTCCCACCGCACCCCCTTCCTCACTGTGGTAACTGGAATCAAATCTGTCTCCTCATTTTCAGCAAACATCTCCTGCAGTTTCTCTCTGAAAATGCCAGGGAGGTAAAGGGAAACTTGCCAATATGCGTCCTTTTGTACCATTAATTTTGAAACACAGGGATATATTATGTATGCAAAAGTATGCACAGCTCTATCGTTTAAATAAATTTTGGAAAGTAAACATCTTGGGGCTGGAAGAACCGCACGCCTCTTGAGATGCTGGCCTTGCAAGTGCTAGGCTATGAGCTCGATTCCCCAGCACCACATAAAAGCTGGACGTGGTGGCGCACGCCTGTAATCGCAGCAGTGGGAGGCTGAAGCAGGCAGACTGTCCTGAGTCCAAGGCCATCCTGGGCTGCACAGTGAGTTCAGTACCAACCTGGTCTACAGAACAAGACTCTGTCTCCAAAATAAATAAATAAATTTCAAAAAGTAAGTATTTTCACCCTTAACAGTTTACTTATGAAGGATCAGGTAAATACACCTCAGCTTGCTCCATGGACATGCCTGTCTACAAGGGGCAGGGGTGAGCTGAGCCAGGTGGGGGACACACAGCCACCGTGTTCCTAAGATAATGGTGCTAACCACACATCCTTCCTGGCTGGGAGGAAAGATTGCAAGCCTTCCACAAAGACGACATGTGGTTTCCCAAGCCACGATTTTTATATCCATTTTGGAGTGATAGAAAAGCAAACATAGTTAATCTACAGTTAATTTTCCTGTAATTGACTGGAAGGATTTACACACACACACACACACACACACACACACACACACACACACACTGCCTCTTGCAGCAACAAGGCGGGAGGAAAAAGCTTCTTCCATGGGCATCAATCAAGCCAACACAGACCGACACAGGCGGTGGACACCCCAGCCCTCCTGGTCACCACCACAACGCCCAGCAGGCCGGCGTGGAGCAGCACACCCCCACCTGCGCGGTCTCGATACCTGCTTGACCTTCAGCTAGAGCAGAAACCATGCCCCCGTAGGTATAAGCAAAGACAGGCCAGGGGCAGCCTTCGGGCTCTGTCCCATCCAGAGCAACGGGACACAACTGTGCCAGGCAGCGCCCATGGAGGAGAGCACAGTGGCAGAGGAAAGCTAAGAGGAGGACAGCAGGTCCCAGGGCCTCCCCACGCCTCGCTTCTGTCCACGCAGCCCCCGACTCACCCACCCCCCCCCCCCCCCCACCCCAGATCCCAGACTGGGAACGGATCCTTCAGCCTGTGGCCCCGGGAGGACATCTGAACACTGAACTCTGGCCCTAGGCAGCACTTGCAAACAAGCCGTAGGGGTTGTCGGGGCCCTTCAGGGAGGAGAAGCAGAGGGCAGCGGGAGCCTCCTGAACCCCCGCACCCAAGCAGGTAGGTCTCGATGCCCGTCCTCCCAGCCCACACCCCACTCCCACAACATAGCAAGACCCAGAGGACCCAGGTCACCTGGACGAGCGGCTCCCCAGCGGCTCTGGTGCCCACCCACGCGCAAGGACAGTCAGCGCCAGCAGGGGAGGGAGTGGCGAGGAAGACCGCGCAAAAGATGCACAGCCCCTTTTCTTTCCTGGAGTAAGTAGGCACTGTGTGAAAATACTGTCCTGCCAAGAAGGGAGTGCTGGGCTGGCACAGCAATTGAAGTACTTGTCTAACAAGCACAAGACCCAGAATTTAATTCCCCAGCACCCCAAAGTTGGGAATAGTGGTGCACGCCTATAATCCCAGCACTCAGCAGGCTGAGGCAGGAGGACTGTCGCGAGTCTGAGACCAGCCTGGGCTACGCAGTGAGCTCAGGACCAGCCTGGGCTACAGAGTGAGACCTTGAGAAAAGAAAGAGAAGGCAAGAGAAGGAAGGAGGGAACAAAGGAAGAAAGTTAGGTGCTGGGTTTTCCAGGACAAAAGGCAGGCAGCCAGACACGCCACGCACGTGAAGGCCCCACCCTGGGCGCGGCGGTTACCAGCTGTGTGGCCGTCAGCGCTCAGATTCTACTTTGCGCTGCTGCCCAGAAGGTTAAATGAAGCAATGCGTGAGAAGCCCCTCGGCCAGGCGTGGCCCAGGCCTGTCATTCCGGCACTGTGACAGTCTGAGGCAGGACGGTTGCAAGTTTGAGCCCAGCCTGGGCAACTTAGTGACTGAGCAAGACTCTGCCTTGAAATAAAAACAAAAGAGGGCTGGGCGAGGCTCAGTGTGAAGACCTCAGGTTCAATCCCCAGCTACAAGGGAATAAAAAATGAAAAAGAAGAAGGAAAAAATAATCCTGAGAAGAACGTTTGGAAATCCCAGGTAGTCTGTTGGATGAAACGCTACAGCACAGGAGACATGTGGTGTGTTTGTTTAAAAATCGCCCCGCACGGCCGCCCCCCTTCCCTCTCCCGGGAAGCAGCTCAGGCACAACTGGCATCTGGCAGAGCAGCTGGTGCGTGAGCCTGCTGTCGTCTGCGCGCGGGGTTGGCGGGGTTGGCGGGGTTAGCGTCCCGACAGGTAGGTGGAGCTGCCCCTTAAAGAGCTTTCTGAGGGGTGGGGGCTTTGGGACCAGCTTCCCACACCCTGACCTCCAAGAGGTCAGCAGGAGGACCCAGATGGCTAAAACTGAGTCCTAAAATACAGGGGAAGCTGCCTTCCATCGAAGTTATCGCTTTTATTAGAGGTGGAAGATTTAAGGTGGCACTCGTCAAACTTCAGCGCATAAACAACTGAGCCTGCTAGTCTGGGGTGGGGCCCAGCAGCAGCCCTGCCAGCTACATTTGGAGTAGCCGGTCTCACCGCTTCTCAGGTGTCTGCCGCACGACTGATACCGCGACTGGCCAGGGGACCTGTCTGCTGATGCCCCCTCTTCTGACCCTTTCCTCCTCTCACGCCTGTTCCCCCTAGTGGGCAGCTGGACTTAGCAAATGCCCTGGGGACCAGCCCCAGGGCTGCCTGGCATGTGTCTGCCCATCTTTCTGCACTAAACCAAGGTCTCCCTGAGGAGCTGAGTTCCCACTATCCACACAGAACGTGTAACTACCTGAGGTGAGTGGCGAGCTGCTCACAAGCGCTGCTGTGGTCACTCATGCCCGTGGGACTGAACCAAAGCCATGAAGAGCGAGGGGGCTGCCCGCATGCACTTCCTGGGCTCAGAGGTAGCCATCTTTGTATTGGTCTGTGTTTTATTACTGTAACAGAATGCCAGAAGCAGGACGACTTTATAAAGAAAAGAGGTCCGTTTAGCTCACAGATCTGGAAGTTCAAGGATTGGCTGTGTACCATCTCAGCTCTACGGAATATGCCGCAGAGGGGGATGTCACACTGCAGGAGGACCTGGGGGAGGAGACTGATGTGTCCCACACAGGAAGCCAGGCAGCTGGGCAGTGCCAATCTTGCTGTTTTCATAGCAGCCTTCTGGAGAGGCTTAACCTGGGGTCCACAGGAACTACCTTAGCCCCTCCAGAGGCAGTGTCCCCAACGTCCTAGGGCATGTTCTCCCAGCTCTGCCCTGAAGGGTCACCACCGCCACCCTGACCTTGCACCTGCAGGAGGGAGGCACCCCACACTGAAACTAACGCAGCTCCCCCGAAGTGCCCAGGAGGGATCTCCCACCAAGGCGGAGGAAAGGCGATCCAGCACACCTGTGCTCCCCTGGCCCCAGGCACCTCCGGGGCCACACATGGTCCGCACGCCCTGTATTCGCAAGGCTCACAGCCTGCAGCTGCCGTGACTCAGCCCAGGGACTGAAGGCCACCAGACCTGCTCCCAAGTTCTGTCCACACAGAGACTGGAGACCTGAGGCAGCGGAGCTGAGCTAATGGCTTTTCCTCCCTTCTCCCTCTTCTACGTTCCAGGGAATGTAGAGTATTTCCTACACTTTGGAACTGAAAATAAAAGGAATTTTTTCTTTTTTCGAAAAACAAGCTGTCCCTTGCTTTCTCTTTGGTTTTTCACTCTGGGGACATGTTTGCTTTCTCTGAGGGCCAAATCAACCTTTTGACTGTACACAGCCAGTGCTCTGTTCCCCAGAAGGAGCCCTGCTTGGGCTGGGGAGCCCGGCCCAACACGGCCAGGGCAGGGTGCCATGCACCCGGTAAAGATCACCAGCCGTGGTCACGGGTGGGACCCGTGTCTGCTCCACCTTCAGTCCCTAGAATGACTCACTGACACAGAAGAGCCCTGCATGCCCCGCATGAGCCCTCAGCCAGATGTCACCCATTGCGAGCGTGTGTGAACTCTGCCCAGCCCAGGCGAATCCTGGAGTAGCGACAGTGGCTGGGGCTTGGGGTGGGCTCCGTGACACTCAAAACCCAGGCTTAAACCTGTGCTGGCTCAGACCCCCGTCCTGTCCCCTGGGAAGCCCAATAGGAAGGGAGCCCAGGGTCCCCACACAGCACCAGGCACTGGCCAAGCACGAGGCACCTGGCCAGATGAACCAGAGGAGGTGCAGACAGAGTGCCTGCCACGGTCCCAGGCGTGGGCTTGCGCTTGGCGTGGCCAGAGCGTGGCCTCGTGGGCACAGCTGGCCTGGGGCCACTGCCCACAGGGGCAAACAGGATGTAGGCATATCATATACCAAATGTAACTGGCAACTCAGTGGGAAAACGACAGATCGATAAAGAAGCTAAGAAAAGAGTTGGGGAACCTATTATTAGACTGAGAATATCAGCATAAACTTAAGGTCACCCTTCTATCCAGAAACGAGAGGCAAGAACCCCAGTGTCATCCGTCCACCTCGAGACACTGGGACCCCATGGCCACACTCCCAGAGGGCAGTGCCCAGCCTGTCCCGGGTGTGGGGGTGAGAAGTGGTGGCAACAGGACTAGAACATCCGAGCCGAGGCCTGTGCTTGCATCTGTTGCCAGGTCCTTGGTCGGTGTGTGGGCAGGTGGGCAGCGTCTTCTTACAACATCACAGACTTCGTGTCCTCGTCCTAAAAGTCAAGTCACAGCAACACGATGCCACGTGACTTCCCACAGGTACGTTATCAGTACCAGGTTGTTTTTGTTTTGTTTTGTTTTGTTGCTACAGGGTTTCGCTGTGTAGTTCAGGCTGGACCTGAACTCGCTATGGAGCCCAGGCTGTCCTTGAATTCACAGCAATTCTCCTGCCTCAGCCTCCCGAGTGCTGGGATTACAGGCAGGTGCCACGGTGCCGAGTTAGCGTGTGGGGCTAGGGGATCGCATCTGGGGCCTCACGGTCCCTAGGCCAGCGCTCTACTCATGGAGGTAGATCCCCAGCACCAGTACCACTTTTCAAAGAGCTTTCTTTGTTAGTTCGTGTTAATTATGCACAGTAAAGAGTTTAGTTCTGCACATTCACACGTGTACGAAACATACTTTGACCAAAGGGCTGTCGCTCCCCTCCTCTCTCACAGGCAGGGTCATGAGGTCCGTCATCAAGGGAGATGCAGGTTCCCATGCTCCTGCTGGAGAGACACCATCTCCATTCCCGGCTGTCTCTCAGCCCCACCGACCCTTCTGACAAAAGGCAGGCAGCTCCTGTGGTGTGTTGTTTAAAAACTCTTACTATGGTGGGGTTAAGAACCTTGGGTGTGGACGCTCACCCAGGCCTGGGCTTGTAAATACTACCCTCCTTCGTTACTAAAAAATAGCAAAGTCCTTACACTTTTATACTAAATTCTAACACTTCCACTGCAATTATACTGATGTGTTGATTAATGACAGACCCAGGGCTAAGTCACATCAGTAGTTTTCTAGGACTTTCGGGTTATGCTAGGGCTTCTGGGTTTCCTAGGAGTTCCAGGCTACCCTGGAACTTCTGGGTCACCTGGGGACTCCTAGTTTATCTGAAAACTCCGTATTACCTTAGGACTTGTGGGTTATCCTAGGGCTTCTGGATTAATATTTTTAATATTAATGTATTTACTATTAATCATATTTAGTATTAATTGTAATTAATATTAATTTATATTTTGATACATTGCTAATTTGTCTCTGTAAAATATTAAAATAAAAGTAAAATTAAATTTAACATCTTACTTGAAAAATCTTTTTTACTTTTTCTTTCTATAACGGTTTTATGAGCTAATACACCCATTTAAAATATGTAATTCAGAGGTTTTCAGTAGCATATTCATGTAACTATGCAACTATTACCATCTATTCTGGAACATTTTCATTGTCCCCAAAAGAAACCGCACACCCACTAGCATTGAGATCCCATGTCGCTAAAACTCACCGGCAGCTGTGAACACCAATAATTTCCTTTCTGTATGAGTTACCTGTTCAGGAGAATAGACATCAACGTGGTCACATCGCTCCATCTTTTGGACTGGACTCTCTCCCTTGGCATGATGCCATCAATGACGCAGCAGTGGCACAAGCTGGCCCTTCACTTCTTGTTAAGAATGCAGAACATCATCGCACGTATGGATAGCCCTATCCGCATTCATCCAGGGACAGACCCTGGGAGCTGGGCGGGGCTCACTTTGGGGCTATTATGAACATTAACGAGCAGGTCAAGGAAGTACCCAGGTGTTACGCATCCCAGGAACACACCATGAGGAGGAGTCACTGGTTCCCCTGCCAAACCAAGGAGTGGTCTATGTAGAATTTATGTTGGGAAGAGCTGCCCAGCTGTTTTCTTCCAGGGCTTCAGTGTTTTACCTTTCTACTTTGCTGTGGTACAGATCTGGAAAGTCCCCCCAAAGCCTCATGCATCGGGTGTGTGGATTACCCATGAATACCACATCCTGGTGACAGGTAGGGTCTGGCTGAAGGGGACAGAATGCTGGGGCTTGATCCAGAAGGGCTGGGCTGCCTGGAATGCTGACTCTGCCCTTCCTCCCAGGCTTGGTTTCCTGTAGGTCACGCCAGGAAGAGCTACCCTCGGCTCTCCTCCGACACATGCTTCTGCTGTTGCCAGCCTCCCATGAATGAACTGTGTGAACCTTCTAAAACTGTGAGCTAAAATAAATCTTCCCTTCCTTAAGTCGTGGGTGTTGAGTATTCTGTCCGAGCAAAAAAATTATAAAACTAAGACAGAAACTGGTCCCAGGAGTGGGGCTGCTGCTGTGACTTTGCCCAGTGATGTGGTTTAGAAGCCTTTGGAGCTGGTTTGCAGGAGGAGTTTGGAAAAGTTTGACGATGACAGCTGAAGAAGTCTTAGAACGCGTGAGCCTAGCTTGATGGGAGATTCTGGTTGGAGTTCGAAAGACCAGTATGCTGACAGAAGTGTGGATCTGAAGGTTAGGGTCAAAAAGTTTCAGACAGGAGTGAAGAATTATTGGCAATTAATCTAGAAACCAAGCATGCCGTGCTGTGACAAAAAGCATAGCAGCATTTTGCCCTTGTCCAGAGACTTTCCCTGAGACACAGGGCCTTCTCCTCGTCACTGAAAGCTCCTCCAGACACCGCTGGCTATTTGAAATGATGTAGCACAAAGTAACAGGTATGACAAAATCAGACAAAGGCCGTGTGGGTGGAGACAGGCAGACAGGGCTGCTGGTTCTCATCCTATTTGTGAGTGGTACAAAATACATGAGCCGACTCATCCTACAGGGGCCGAGGCACCTGTCCCGTAACAAGGTCACCCCCATAGGAATTCCCTCCTCCTCTGTCTCTCAAGAAGCCAGATCAGCTTCTCTCTGAGCAGGGACACTCAGGGGTGACCTGCATCTTATGCCTTGGTTTCTCCTCTATCAGGCCTATGCAGCAAATGGCAGGAGTCACAGCAGCGCTCGCCTGTGAGGGGAACACATGCCTGTACACTGCATGACGGCGGCTCCAGGCTGAAGAGAAAGGACTGGAGGCTCTGGGTCAATAAACAAGCCTAGCCAGCCGTCCCCGGTGTAACACAGCCCTACGGCTAGTAACAGTCAGACGCTCTTCCTAAACTGTCTTCAGAAAGAAGGATTTCAATTACGTCCATTCAAACAGATGTGATCCTAAGAACATCTATTTTTAAATGGGAAGTTGCGTAAGTTGCCAGGCGTGAATCTGGTCATGTCAAGGTCGTGTCTTGCCAGAGAACAGACACAGTCCCGCGTGGAGAGGTAGTGCCGAGCCCACGGCTGCGGGCAGGATGGGGCGGCTCGCCTTCCGCGCCTGTCCTCTCCTAGAAGTAGACGCTCTCTACCACAGGACTTTTCTTTGTGTTGTCTGTTCTGCCGCCGCCTTTCCTGGGCCACTGCAGTATACTCAGGCTCCATACATTGACAGCTGCCACCCTAAGAAAAAGTTATTATTAGAATGAATCAAAGTAATAGGTGTAATGAAATATCACGGGAGCACCGGAGCCCGGAAAAGAAGAAGCACCTCAGAGGTTCCTAGCAGAAGAGAGTTCCCGGTGACAGCCCTAGCGTGCCAGCCCACTCCCAAGCTCTCCTTTGATCACTGACCCGCCCTCCGCAGCCAGGGGCACTTGGTGCTGCCACCACGTGATCCGGCAGGTGGGAATTCCGATGTTCTTCCCACAGGACACTGAGCCTGGCAGTCTCACTACTGCTCCTGGCTGGACCAGATCCAGGGCGAACTCTTAGGCCACAAATCAGCCACAGGATCCACATATGCGAAGCCATGCACATGACCAGAGGTCACCACAGCCACGGCATTCTGTAAGGCCAAAGGAAGAGAAGTGCCATCTTGTAGGCCAAACTTGCAGCTGAAACCCCACAGCAAAGCTGCTAGAAAGGCCAGCAGCAAGAAGGCCAGGGTTCATGTGGCTGCTGCAGTCACAGCCCCACCCAATGCAACCCACCGCCCAGGCCAGCTGGCGCCACGGGGCAGGATGCAGGAGGGACACCAGGGAAGGGGACCGGGAGGTGGCCACAGAGGACCCATGGGCATGAGACCCCTTGGGGACCATGAGGAGGCACGGGAAGGACACGGGGACATAGGGGGTACAGGGGACCACAGGACAGACAGGGAGGGGAAAGACACGGGGGTCGCAAGTGACAGAGGAGGGGCACAGGAGATTACAATGAGAAGGAAGCTGGCTGGGTCTGTCCCCGGCAACATTCAGGTCTCTGAGAAGACACGGGAAGAACATTTGTGTGCGTGACCTCTGAGTACAGTAGCTGCATCCAGGGGTGACACGGCCAGCACCCCCGAGGCTCAGGGCTATCGGCAGCTTTGCCCAGGAAGGGGACCGGGAGGCTGCCGGGGAGAGGAGCCCACCCGGCTCCTCGGCGGTGCAGTGTCACGTGCTCCTGCTGGGCTGGCCAGGAGTGCTCGCTGAGTCCTCTGCCCTGAGGCCCCTTCTGAGGGGTGTGTGTGTGTCCACACGCGTGTGCATGGGTGCACATGTGTCACCTAGCAAGCACAAGGCCCTGAGCTCAATTTCCCAGGTGTGGTGGCACATGCCTAGAATCCCAGCAGTTGCGAGGCTGAAGCAGGAGGATTGCTGTGAGTTCAGCACCAACCTGGCTACAGTGAGCTCAGGAGAAGCCGGGACTACAGAGCAAAAGGAAGGAAGGAAGGAAGAAAGAAAGGAGGAAAGGAGGGGGGAGAGAGAGGGAGAGAGAGAGAGAGACAGAGAGAGAGAGAGAGAGAGAGAGAGGGAGAGAGAGGGAGGGAGCAAGCACGCCAGCGGGCTGAAAGTCAGTTCAGGTCTCCAGAAGCCTGCTGTGTACGTCAGTCCTGCCCCACCGCACCTGCCTGCCTACACTGCCATCAGGGGCCCGAGGGTCAGCAGTTCCCGTACTGGACAGCTCAGGTCCAAACACAAAGACCGGGATGCGCTGACTGGGGCAGCCTTACGGGCTCCCGAGCCTCTGGAGGTGTCTGGTGCGAACATTTGACCCTAAAGGGGACAAGTTCTAGCAGTGGTTCTGCGGCCACGAAGCTGCGAATTTCTGGATTTTCTTCTTCTGTTTGCTACTCTTCCTCCCTGCCCCACCCTTGGCCTCTGCGGGCCGACGTGACACTCCAGAGCCACGTGCGTTTTGTCAGAAAAAGACAGCAGAGGTGCCTCGGCCCACGCGGCACTTCACGCGGCATAGAACTGCTACTCAGAAACTCATCTATGAAAGCAGTGCAGTCCAAGCACCAAGCGTGACTTCGGAGCACACCTCGAAGCCCCTTTTGCCTGGGAACTTACAGCGTTACGGCGGTATACCTGAGTTTGGTTACAAGGTTATTCTTTTCAATCAGGACTGGAAGACCAAAAATACAGACTTCCAAGCGGCAGGAATTCGATTCATATGCAAATCACGGAACCTAGGTTTTCCCATCACAAAATAAAATCTACCTCCTAGGACGACTGAAGTCCAGCACCGGTGAGTATTTCTCTACCGTGCCTGTGAGTGACATCTCAGCAGTATTAGAAGGGCTTGTCACTGTGACCCTGCACAAGTCACAGGCACTCCCATGTCACACTTCAAAATGCCTCGGACGGTTAGCAGCTAGGAGGCCAGCCGCTAACGCAGAAGCGCCCACAAAGCTGCGGTCCATTTCTAACGTGGGTGTAGTCGTTTCCTGTTCAGCACTCCGCGTCCCACTGGAAGCACTCCGTAAAGCCTTATTCCGCCGAGGGGTCCACCGGCTCCACAGGCTTCCAAGAACCTTCTGGATTTCGGTCTTTTTGGTCTGGAAAGCAACCATGCCCGACAGCTGAACCCCGGCCCGCTGCGCCCATCCCGGGAGAAAGGGAGACAGACAGAGTCAGAGACAGACTCACGCGGGAGAGAGGACGGGAGGGTGGACGACGGGCGGACGGACGGACGGACGGACGAGCGGGCGGGTGAACAGGGGGACGGATGGACGGAACGCGACAGCAGGTGACCTCCTGTGGAGGGGCTCCTCCCCGCAGCCGCGGGTCTTGGGGTGCTCGCCCCTGTCCCCCGCCCCCGTCACGCGGCCCCTGGGACCACCGCTGGGCCGCGTGGGGACGGCACCCTCCCGGGAAATTTCCCTCCTTAGGAGGCCCGAGGTGGCGGCTGCGCCCACTGGCCTCAGCAATCCGCGCGCGACGGTGGCCGCCCTGCCCTTGGGTGGGGCCAGCGGGACCAGGAGGACAGGTGCGGGGCTCCCCACGCCGAGGATGCGGGCGCCGGGCAGCCCGAGTCAGCGGCCCGGTCGGAGTCGCGCGCCGCGGCCGGACGAGGGGCGGCGGGCGGGCGGGGCGGGGCGGGGCGGGGCGGGGCGGGGCGGGGCGGGCGGTCACGTGGCCGCGGGGTCACGTGGCGCGGCGCCGGGTAAATAGGCGAGGTGGCCATCTTGCCGAGACGCCGCAGAGCAGCTGTCGCCGCACGCCGGTCCGCTCCGCCGCCGCCCGGTCGCCTCCTGCGCGCCCTCCGCGTCCCCCGCCGCCTCCGCCCGGCCCGCCCGCCTCCCTCGCCCTCCTCCCCACTCGCCCCTGCGGCTCCGGCGCGGCGATCCGGCGGCCCGCGGCACTTCGTCCCTCTCCGGCCCCGCACTAGCGTCGCATGTCCACTATCCAGAACCTCCAGTCCTTCGGTGAGCCCGGCCCCGGCTTTGTCCCCGCGCCTGGCGTGGCGACGGCGCCTGCGGCATCGGGAGGGGCCGCGGGAGCGGCTCCCGGGACGCCGTGGCGGGACGTGGGGGAGGGCAGGTCCTCGTGGGGACGTCGCAGGGGGCGCGGGGAGGGGCGGGTCCCGCAGGCTGGAGGACTCAAGGACAGCGTCCGGCCCCGCGGGACATCAGCCAGGCGCTACGGTCTGGCGGTGGCACCCGGCTCCTCCCCGTGCGGCCTCCGGGCGTGCACCGAGGCGTTTGTTTTTGTTTTTCACACCGCGCAGTGACAGTTGCGTGCCTGGGGCTGGTGTGCCCGCCGGCCTGCTGTCATCACGGTGTAACGGAGATGACGCACGTTTTTACGGCGGCCACTGAAGGAAGGCTTTACCAGCCGGAGAGGTCGCGGCGCCACTCCTGACCCTGGGCCTTGATGACAGTGCCCACAGAGGACGCAGGGTCTCCCCGGGGTGAGGAGGGTTCCGGGAGGTGACCCCCACCCAGCACCGCGCCGCCGGAACACTGCAGGAGGCCCCGGCCGCTGCCTGTGTTTGCCGTGTGCGTGTTTCTAGCAAGTACTGAAAATGTCGCTTGGCTTTTGTTAACCCGTGTGGCCTGCGTCCCCTCGAAGACCCCTTTGCTGATGCAACTAAGGGCGACGACTTACTCCCAGCCGGGACAGAGGACTACATCCATATCCGGATCCAGCAGCGGAACGGCCGGAAGACGCTGACCACAGTGCAGGGCATCGCGGCCGATTATGACAAGAAGAAGCTCGTGAAAGCCTTCAAGAAGGTGAAGGGCTCGGGCGGCGTCGGCAGCCGGACTCTGGCGCACCGCTGTGCCAGCTTCCGGGGCTGTGGGCAGGAGAACCAGGTCATGGGAGATCGGCCCGGCACCTTGGCGAGGCGCTGTCCCCGAGTGGGAGGGCAAGGGATGGATCTCAGTGCCTGTCTTCAGGCCTTGGTCCTGAGTCCGACCTCTCCCCGACCGTGCCAGGGGGTGGACCGCGTCTGCATGGGACTGCTAGTGTGGGTGCCCATGTAAGATTTATGTGGCTTTCAAACACAGTAAAGCCTGAAATAGTTCGGGGTGTTCCACACGAAGTCAGTGCCTTGATGTGATCTCATCCGGGTTAGGGTTGGGGGCGTAGGGGACAATTCCGTTGCCAACTGAGGTCAAGCCCATGAGAATAGCAGTGTTATCCTCCTGGTGAAGCAGAACCTCATTGTGTCCAGCTAAATCGCGTTTGTAAATGTTTTTGCTCCAGAAGTTTGCGTGTAATGGCACTGTGATTGAGCACCCTGAGTACGGCGAGGTTATCCAGCTTCAGGGTGACCAAAGGAAGAACATTTGCCAGTTTCTGTTGGAGGTGAGGCGTTGCTCTGTGTGAGTGCCACCTTGAACTTGCTTCTAAATTGTCTTTACATCATGTGAATCAAGGAAGTCGGGGGATTGAGTCAGATACCGACCAGACGTGGTGCTTGCCGTGACGGCAGAGAGACCCTGTCCGGTCTGCCTTCCCGGCAGAAGGCCCCTCACAGCGCGATGCTGCCGCGTGGCCCGGCGAGGGGCAGGCAGGCGGGCTGCGTGTCCAGAGCGCTCACAGAGGAGAGCAACGTGCGTAGTTTCCCGCTAAGTTGAGTTGTGTCTTACAGGTGGGCATCGTCAAGGAGGAGCAGCTGAAGGTTCACGGGTTCTAGGATGAGCCTAGGCATGTGGAGGGCTGTGTGAGTGCCCTGCTGCGTGGCCCCGGCCGGCCGCCTTGTGAGATGGCTCTCTGCAGCGAACGGACTGCTCGTTTGTGGAATCCCTCGCACGTCCACGCACTCTCGCACAGCTGCAGAACCCGCGGGCCGTGCGGGCTGGGGACACGCAGGGTAACCACCGTGAGTCGGTAGCACGCCCGTCGGCGTTGCGACATTTCCAATGAAAATAGTTTGTTTTCAGTGTTTGTTTACTGTTCAGTTTATTTTCACTTAAATGTTTTTGTTGTATTAAGCCATGTGTGTTGCAGCTTAACAATAAAAAAAATCTATGACTCTTCTTACGAGTGCTTCTACTCACACGTAGAGAGAAAGCAGGTGCCGTGTCATCCTGCGGACGTCGGTGGACCGTCCATCTGCTCTTGCTGTGCCGGAGCGGGAGGACGTCTGCCTTCCAGTGTGTGTTTCATTTACTGGCTTCAGAATAAAACGGCTGGGCCCCATGGCCCAGGCCTGTAATCCCAGCGCTCTGGGAAATTTGAGGGAAGAGGAGCAAGGGTCTGAGCTCAGCCCGGGCAGCTTAGCAGTTTAGCAAGAACCTGTCTCGATAACAGACAAGGGCTGGGGTTGTAGCTCGGAGCAGAGGCCCTGTGTTCTATCCTAAGGACTGAAAAACCAGAAAACAACAGCAAGAAAGCACCAGGAATACGACTTCAGCCAGAGCCCCTCCGCTGAAAGCTGGAGAATCCGTGAGACTGTCGGTGTGAAGTGTGGCCGCAGCAGCGGTGCTCTGAGTGTTTACCGCTGTGTTCCTGGGCTGCCGGTACAGCACCTTAGGAGCTGCAGCCCACTGAGCCGTGGGCCCCATACGGTGGTGGCATCCCTGGCCCTGGGGTGCGTAGTACCCGGCCCAGAGCTGCGGCCAGAAGGGCCAACACTCTTCTGAGGGAGGTGACAGCCACAGTGACAGGCCCCCGGGGCAGTGGGGCATGAGAAACGCTGACGGTGAGATTCTGCAGCCCCTGCCTGGCTGTAAACCTGGACTTCCTCTTGAGTAACAAACATGTGCTTGGTGGCATGAGCTACTCCCTGGAGACCACATCCCCAAGGCCATGGGCCTCTGGAGTGACTGCTCAGCGCAGCGGTGGCCGCGGCCGAGTCTCCTGGGCTGCGCTGTGATGACACTGCTTTGGGGAAAAAAGTCGGCCACCACGTCTGCCCCCAAGGAATATGGGACTAAGGTAGCAGGCAACCCTTCGTCCCCCGTCCTGCCTCCGCGGAGGGCCAGGACAGACGGGGGGGAGTAAGCGGCATGCAGGGCCAGAGAGCATGCCTCCTGTTGGACCGAGGGCTCAGATGTATCGGGGAGCCGCTTTCCTGTCTGGAACAAGAAGTGGTGACTCGCAGCCCAGCTGAGGCTGCGTGGGATCACACGAGGGCGGGCAAGGCAGGGACATAGACGCCTGTGCTCACACGCCACTCAGGCTGACGAGGGCCTGGATGGCAGGGGGTGGGAGGGGTGGCTCTCTAGGCCGGCGAGCCCCTGGGAACCCTTGGAGGTCCCCAGCCTGATCCCGGTGAGCCCATGGTGGGTCGGCACAGGTAATGGACATTCAGTGGCGGGGATGGGGCTAAAGCTGTCCCCTGAAGGGGTCAAGGACCCACGAGGTCCTTGGGCTGCTGGAGTGGGCAGCTCCTGCGAGCACCAGTGCTGAGGCGCTCGAGTGCCCCAGAGGCCTCCCTTGGAAACACCGCCTGAGGCCTGGAGTGCCCACGCATGGGCAGACACTCGGAGCTGTACGCGTGAGGCTCAGCTCCTCCAGTGTGGTGCTGACCTGCAGCCTCTGCCGTGGTTTATGCCTCAGGCTGCAGAAAACAGACGTGGAGGGCAGCTCTCCGCGGGACTGTGGCCTGTGCACAGGCCCTGGCCAGGCCGTCAGGGAGTGGAGTCCTCATCTCGGGCAGACTGGCCAGGACTGCATGGGAGGAGAGGGAGAGGGGCCGCACGGGAGGAAGAATGAGACTCCTCGGACTACAATGACCCCCCGGCCCAGGGGCACAGTCCTGCAGACCTGCACTCTGGGCAGCTGAGGCAGGAGAGCTATGAGCTAGATTCCAGCCGGGCAGCCTCATGGCTTAGGAAGACTCTGTCTCAAAATCAAAACTGAAAAATAGGCCGGATCCGTAGCTCTTTGTGAAGGGCCTGGGCTCGATCCCCAGGGCCGGCTCTCAGGTGCCATTCCATCCAGCTAAATGCTGGCTTCAGGGCCCAAGAGAGGCCCAAGGCGCTGTCAAAACCCTAATGGGCCCTATGGCCCAGGCCCGTAATCCCAGCCCTCAGGGACCTGAAACAGGAAAATCCCAAGCGCTGGCCCAGCCGGGGAAATGCAGACCCCATCTCAAGAATAAAATAATAAGTAAATAAATAAATAAGGCTGGGAAAGTCGCTCAGTGCCAAGGCATAACTCAGCTCCACAATAAAATAAATAACGAAGTCAAACTCCCCTCCTCAGAGAACCCACGAGAGCTCCGGCCCCGCCCCTGCGTCCTGCTCCAGCCCAGAGGGTCAGAAGAGTGTTAGTCTTCTATGTTGCCCAGCAGGAGCGGCACTCAGACTTTGTCCCCCCACCCCTCCACTGCCTGTCCATTACCCGTGCCTGTCTGGGCCCCAGCCCACCTCTGACCCACATGCACAGCCAAGCACAGCCCAGCACAGCCCAGGAAGTAGAGACAGAGCCAGGGACCCCGGGACACGTCGCAGAGATGACAGCATCGTGGGAGAGTGTGGGTGGGTGTGTGACTGAGACAGAGAGAGAAAGAGAGTGCAGGCCGAACCCAGGACCTTCACACGGAGCTACAGCCACCGCCCATTTTCAGCTTTGATTCTGAAACAAGGTCTCACGAAGTTGCTATGTTGCCCACGCCGTGCTCAAACTCGGGATCCTCCTGCCTCAGCCTCCCGGAGGGCGGGATTACAGGCGAGCAGTAAAAGCTCTTGAAGTCTGAAAAAGGCTCGCCACTCCACAAAGTCTCCTCGGAGCCTCAAATTAGTTAAAAAGCTTCACCACTATTCAGATTAGCCCTCCCCTCCCCCTGCGTCCGGCATCAGGACCGTGGTGGGTGCTGGCTGCGGGAGGCGAGTCCCTAGCTAGCGCTTTGCATGCACGACATCTGAAAGGACCTTAGGGAGGAAGAGGATCCGAGACAGGAGAAAGTGCAGAGGGCCCGTTAGGAGCCACGCATGGTCCTTCAGCGCCCCCTCGCGGCCACTCTGGAATCACGGCTCCGCCAGGCCCAGGCACAGGCCCCAAGACCCCTGAGCGGCGGGAGGCCAGGCCCCCACCACGGAGGACCCCAGTCCACCACCACGGGGTTATGCAATCTTTCCCAACATTCCTCGAGGGAAACTGCAGGGGAAGGAAGTGATCAGACTTTCCAGAGACCACGGACCGTGGGTATGACCAGGCACCAGTCCCAGGAGAGCCAAACCTCGTGGTTCCCTCTGGCCGGAGCCCACGGGAGACAGGTGGGCAGTGGATTTTCAGCCACAGGCCAACCTGCAGCGGGTCCGTGGGTCCCCAAGCCCACCTGTGGCTGCTCCCCAGTCCCAGGATGCCCCTCTGGGATCTGTGCCAGGGCAGGTCCCCGGCCAGGAGTCGGGCCGCTGTCCCGGGGAGAGAACGCAGGTGTTCTCAGCTGTGCAGTGCACGCAGATCTCACGCCGGGTGGAATTCCAACTGGTCACTGCCCAGAGTCGATGAGGGAGGTGAGGGAGGCGTGTGTGGACGTCCCGTGATGAGGTGGACTTGCTCCCTCTGGCTTGTTGACCCCACCGGGTAGGATGACGCCACAAGGTCAGCAAAGGAGCCCGGCACGGGGGCAGCAAACGCAGGCGGCACTGCCCGGTGGGCCAGCGGGAAGGAGGAGCCGTTGCACCACCCCTGCGACCCGTCGTGTGGCCCGGCCTCAGAGCAGCCTCTGCCGCTTCTCCGCAGCGACACAGCGTACCAGCCCTGCCAGCCCTGACATGTCCTCGTGCTCAGAGCCATGCAGCCTGGGGTCTAACAGCCACCTGTCCACGGCTGCAGGTGCAGGCCCAGGGACCCCTCTCATCCTGCAAGCCCACCCGCCAGCTGCCCGCCGAGGACCCGTTCCCTCTGCTGGCCGTCACACCACGATCCTGGCCCGGCCGCGGTCTATCCTGGGTCCCAGCTGAGTTCTGCTGCTGGACCAGACGCTGGGACTTCGCAGACAGGCGCCCTGGCTCCAAGACGTGGCCCAGTCCTGCCCAGCGCTCCCTGCCATTCCCGGCATCCCCCAGCTGCAGGACATTCTGTCCTTCAGCCTCAGCGTGTGCGGGCTGGGGACACTACTGTGTCCTCCCTCCTCCATCCCACCCCAACCTGCTTTGGCAAGGCCACGCCGGCCGCACTGTCTCAACGGCCCGCCACCCACACGAACCCAGCTGTGTTCTTCCTATCCAGAGCCTGGTGCTCGCACTGGGGCTGGTTGTCCTCAGCCCCTGCACCGGGGCAGGAGGCGCCCGCAGGACAGCCAGACAACCCTCTGCCTGGATGCTGCCGGGTCCTCGGCAGCCACCTCCTGTCCTTGGCTCCAGGACTTTCTCCAGCTGCGGGAGAGCCCAGGCCACTCAGGACGGGGGGGACACCCTGGAGCCACCGCCAGCCTTGTCCCCTCCCTGTAGCCCCGAGCCAGTCCTGATGGGAGTCGGGTGCATCCCCAACTCCTCGCCTCGGCCAGGAGACAGGACCCAGGCAGCTCCCGGGTGCCGGAATCGCAGCGAGATGGCACCTCAGCTGGCTGTTGTGGTGCCCTGCGACAGGCGCCCCGTCTCTGTCCCCCAGCCCTGGACCAGCCTGCTGTGACTGCCTGGGTCTGCGACCTACGCAGTCACCGGAGAGCCCAGGGAGCTGCCTCCGTGTTTCCTCAGGGCCGGGGCAGAGCTGGGGCAGAGCGGGAGCCTGAGATCCCCGTGAATACCGGGGTTGCCAGTGTCAGAGCCTCCCGCCCCGCCGGGGAACTCCAGCCACCTGGGGCGTGGCTGCCCGTCTCCAAGGCACTTGGAGCCAGGACTTCCCGTAGCGGGAAGTGGGCCGTCTTGGGTGTCTGGAAGAGTCCCTGTGCCCTCGCCCCACGGTCTCTCCTGTAGTGGGAGACTAGGGACAGGAGGGTCGCGGGGCCACCAGAGTCCCGGGAAGGGCAGTCCTGGTCTGCTGGGTCCTCAACCCTCCTGTCCAGGGGACACCCATGGGAGATGTGCGGACGAGTCAGCAAAAGCGCTGGGGACGTGACCAAAGGGGGAGAGCGCCGGGTCTGCGCCTCAGGACACAGCCAGGCTCCAGGTGGGGCTGCAGCCTGCAAATGGCAGACATACGAAGGTTAAAATAAGTAGGTCAGGCTGTGGGTGGCTGTGGCCTTGCGACAGAAGGGAAAGGCTTCCAGCTGCCGTGAGGAGTGCACAACATCTACCCCTGGAACCGTTCTCTCTGTACAATGCACCCCCGACTCCATCTCCCTGCTCCAGCCCCCGCCAAACGCCGCAGTACTCTGCGCCTGTGGCTTTGACTGCCCCTGCTATCGCGTGAAAGAGTCCTGCAGCGTTTGTCCTTGTGTGATGGACTTGTTTCACTTAGCATGATATCCTCAAGGGAGCCTATGTCACAGCACAGGTCAAAATTCCCTGCTTTTCACTGCTAATATTCCACTGTATGGATATAACATAATTTCTGATTTTGTTGATTAGAACTATAGATTATTAAGTGAAAGGCTTGAGTCCTTTTATTATCTCTATAACATGTTGCTTTTGCAGATTTTTGGAAAACACAGAAAATCCATAAAAGCTCAAGGAAAAAATAAAATTTACTTAAAATTTCACCGAGTAGGAAAGCATTATTACTTTTGTATATAACTTTATTTTGAGTGTGTGTGTGTGTGTGTGTGTGTGTGTGTGTGTGTGTGTGTGTGTGTGTGTGTTTACAACTTCCCTTGGGGTTTACTAGGAGGTGAACCAGATTCCTTCATACAGACTATATCCCCAGCCTTTTTTAATTTTAATTTTGAGACAGAATCTTGCTAAGCTGCCCAGGCTGAGTTTGAACTGTAACCTTCCTGCTTCAGCCTCCCAGAAAGCTGGGATTGGCTCCAACCCAGACACCCAGATTTAAGTCATTTTATTGAGATGTAATTCATATACCACAAAATTCAGCCATGTAAATTACCCAGTTCTGTGAACTTTTAGCTAGTCACACAATTGTACAATCAAAACCAACTGTAGAACTTTCCACGCTACCAATAATTTGTATCAACTTTTAGTGTGCAGTGCGGGCGATCATGCCAGGCTCCCAAGCAGCACCCCCCCACCCCCCCCACACACATGTGCTATACGCCTAAGCTGCATCCCTGGCCTGAGGAACACTTCCAGACCCCAGAAGGAGGCTGGAGCCACGGCAGCAGTCGTGTTGGTTTTCCTACAGGCATGTAGTTTGGCCGTGTGCGGGAGCCCTTGGCTTATCTCTAGCCAGTGCTGCTGGCACATGGCAGGAGGCAGGAACCAGGGGCATCTGGGAGCCTGGACATCCCAGTGCCCACACTATGTGACGCAGACCATTTGCCCCCACCTAGTGACCTTGACTGATCCAACTGGTCCCTTAGAGGCTGTGCCTGGCCTCCATATCTGTGCGGTCGGTCTCTAAGCCAAGTTCATCTCAGTCACCATGGCTTCGTCGTCCATTTGAGCTCGGGAAGGGTCAGGGTGCAGTGTCCTCTGCCTCTGCGCTTTTTCTGCAGGGTGGGCCGCTCGGCGTGTCAGGGAAATGCCCGTGTGCCCCGCGGCTCGGGGCCGGGGCCGTAAGCGAAGCCTGACTGGGGGGCACTGACCCCACCCCCCCAGCACAGTCCCAGCTCACAGCGCCGCCATCTCCTCTGCGCGCACACCCGACAGGCAGCCGTGCCCCGCGCCGTCACCACCCTGGCCCCTGAGAGCCCAGAGCCCCTGACCCAGGGCCTGCGGTCAGCAGCTGCGAACCCGGGGGGCAACCAGAGGGAGTCTTGTAACGCCTGGCTTTTCTCTGCCAGGGTGGCGGTGACAGAGCGCTTACAACATGTCAAGAGGCCCGTAATCCCAGCGCGCCAGGGGCTGAGGCAGGAGGACTGCACATCTGAGGCTATCCTGGCTTACAGAGCGAGACCCTGATTTTTAAAAATGCGCGTGTAACGTTTATTGTGAAGATGGTTTTATTGCTTTTTCTCCCACTGGCGTCTCTAAATGTAGATTCCGCAAAGCCCTTCCGGGGACACCGACTTCCCGTGTCCCCGGCCGTGGCACGGCCGGTGGCAGCTGCCCTTGCCCAGAGACAGCAAGCCGCTAGACTACCGAGCCGCCCGGGAAGCGGCGGGGAATCCCATGTGCCCCCCGCCTCGGCCTCCCCGCCGTCGTGGGAGGAGTTCCCGTATATCCCCGAGGGTGGGGCCTCTGTCACTCGCTAGTGTTTGCGTCTGTCGCGGGCATCGGATGCCACCAGCCACCAGCCACCGGGGCAGGGCTTATGTCCGCCTCGGTAACCCGCGGCGGCTGCGATCCCCAGACGGGGCAGCAGAGGGCGCGCTAAGATCGCGCTCGCCTGTCCGGGGCATCACCTGTCCCCGGTCTCACCTGTCGGGGTCTTGCCTGTCCGACCCGGGTCACGGAGCCCAGAGGGAATAGCAACATGATATTGGCTAAATTTGCAGGCACCGCATGCACCCAAGAACATAAACAACTTCGCTTTAAAATGTCCCCCAGGGTTCGGAGACCTGCCGCGGGGGAGGTGGGGACCTGGGTGCAGAAAGCCGCCGGCCCGCGCCGCCTCGAGCATTCCTGTGCCCGAGGGAGGAGCGTGGGTGTCCGTCTCCCCGCCGGTCCCGGCTCACAGACCCACTGGAAGCCCGCTTGGTGGGCCTGGGGTCCAGGTGCGGGTAGGACCCAGTGCCCCGTGGGGTGGGACCCAGGATCCCCGTAGATTTCCTGTCTTATTTTTGGGGAGTCTGCGTGGGAGCCCACCCACGGACAGTCATATGTCTGCCAAATCCTCACACGAGTTCTCTGGTTCTGTTGCTAACAAATAATCACTGCCTTGTGACTCACCCCTAAAATCACTTGAAATCTCACAGAAAATCTTTAAATGGACATAGAGTCAATTTCCATCATTTGCTTTCAAAGAAAAACAAAAAAAAAAATGTCTTGCAAAGCTTATCAAAACTGCACAGGAATTTGTAAAAATTCCTGGAGTTTGAGCGCAGGGCCTTCCAGCTGAGCCGCGTCCCCCTTCTCCCTCCACTGTTTTTTAAAGGCAGGTGTTGCCAAGTCACTGAATTGCCTAGGCTCTGCCCAAACTTGAGAGCCTCCTGTGTCAGCTTCCCAAAGTGCTGGAATTCTTATGTAAAATAAGCCTTAAGAGAAATCTTACAGATGGAGCCGAGGTTAGCCATAACATCACTTCTGACTTTGGGGAAAATTTGGGGTCAAAAGAAACGTTGATCCAAGCTCTCTCCCATCCTTCCTCATCATTCAGCAAATTAAGCACTGACTAAAAAGGGGAACGAGGCGGCCCTTTCTCGGAGCCGTGAAGATAAGGCAGACATCCGTGGGGCGTCCCTCTGTGCCCAGCCTGTTCCACCCCTGCACCACAGGTCTCTGAGGCCACAGCAGGCAGCTGAGACGTTGCCCGGCCCCAGTGGAAACTGAGCCTCGCTGTGGGCTTGTCCCGGGGGGCTTGCCGAGCTCCGCGGACTGTGGCAGGCACGTGGAGGGAGGCTGGCAGTCCCTTCACGTCTTTCCTCCTAAGGTCTCCACGAGAGAGGAGGGGCGAACACGGCGGGCTCCAAGTGTCCCGTGGAAAATCTTTACCTTCTTAGGGATGGAATATTTGTTAAATCCCAAGGATGAGTTCTGTCCGCAGCCGTCCTCCCTGGCGCGGGCTCCAGGGCCCCCTTCTCCCGCTCTGGGGGTGCTGCCGAGGGGCTCCGCAGGCCCTGAGCAGTGTTCCTGGCCCCAGGGGCCCAGCAGGGTAGCGCAGTGGGGGGAGGCGGGGGGGGGGGGGAACGGGACTCCCAGCAACATCAGACAAGAGGCCTGAGATGCACGCAGGGTGATCAAAACCCCAGAAAACGATTAAACTTGTGAATGTATTGCATTCCAACAAATTGCATACATTGCCACGAATGCCCCTCCAGACTCCGCCTCTGGCTCTGAACACATCCCCTTGTTCTGGCCACTTTCTGAAGCGATTCTGCAAGTCCTCCTTCCTGAGGGTCTTGGTGAGTTGTGATAAATGCGCAGGCCACTGCCGAGTGCCATCTGGCCAAAAGCAGCTCGTGGAAACACGGCGGGCGGCTTCGCCCACCTTCATCCCTGGACCCGGCACCATCGCTTGACTTCTGAACCCAGGTCGATCCGAAGGTGAGAGGTCAATGTTTCGAACTGATTCAGGATATGAAGACAGCCACCGCGGCGCAAGTTAACGACACGCAGGAAACAGCTTCCGGGATTGCTGCAGACAGAGGCAGGAATTAGGGGAGGAGTGTGTCTGACATGAGGAGGAGGGTTTGGGGGAGATCCAATCTGAGTGACACTATGCTTTCTGGGTGCAGCCAGTCTCCAAAAATTAAAATGGGAGGCTGGAGGAATGGCTCAGCAGTTAAAGCGCCTGCCTAGCAAGTGCTAAGTCAAGTGCTAAGTGCCCAATTTCGATTCCCTAGCACGATATAAGCTGGGCATGGTGGCTCACACCTGTAATCCCAACACTTGAGTGGCTGAGGCAGGAGGATTGCCGTGAGTTCAAGGCCAGCCTGGGCTCCATAGTGAGTTCAGGACCAGCCTGGGCTACAGAGTGAGACCCTATCTCAAAAAAAGAAAAAGTTAAAAATAAAACAAATTGCATATTAAAACTACTTTGGCATATCTTTCCAGAAGAAAACATGCACACACAAAAATAATACTACAAGCGTGGGAGGAACCATTTGCAGGGTTTGCTAAAATATAAATCAATTATCTCAATAACTCTGAAAATCTTGAAGAAAGGGATAATTTTCTAAGGCAATTTAGGGGGAAAAAAAGGGGGCAGTCCAAAGTATGCTGTAAGCAAGACACCAAGAAAGGATGGGTGACCAGGGCCAGAGGCTTGCCACGTCACATGGTGTTCTGCAGCCAGGAGTGTGGCAGATGCCTCCCCGGCACTGCGTCAGCCCGACATCGACCTGGTACGGAAAGTAGCCACTTAGAGGAAAGCACTTAGGAATAGGAGTGAGAAATCCTTAGGAAACCCTCACAAATTGAGTCCAGCGGCAGATTAAAGGAATCATTGATCCCAGGTTACTCCAGAAGTGGAAACGTGATCCGACATCCAGACACCAGATGAGGTAATTCAGTGCATTAGGAGACTAAAGAGAGAACGCGTGTCATTACGTCTCTAGAAGCTCAAAACTCTTTGGCAAAACTCAGCACTCACGCCCATGTCAACTGTTTAAAGTGCCTCCTGGAAGAGCCACAGTCAAAGAGAACTCCTTTGTCTTGGTGACGGGCTCAGCCCTACTCCACACCAGCGGCGAGGGGAGGCAGGGCTGGCTGCGCGCAAGTCTAAGGAAGCAGAGCTCTTTCTGCAGTGTTCTGAATTTCAAGCTCTTTTATTTATTAGTAGTTAATACATTCCACCCTCCAAAATTCAGAAGACCTAAGGACCCTTCCCCAGCCCATCATCCCTGCCCCGCCCCGAGTTGCCCTCCCAAGACGCAGGGTGATTAGCTACTCAGTTTCTCTTTCAGAGCTGTCCTACATAACTGTGAGCAAATCTGTTCATAAGTATGTCTTTTTTTAACACGCTGGTAATAAACACTAATTCTTCTCTCCAGAAAACATGGTGTTCATAAACACGTTCCTTGTTCTTGTTTTCTGGGCCCAAAACATCACAGTGAGTAAATACGCCGTAAATTTGTTCAGCAAGTACTCTGCTAGGTTGTTTCGAAACATCCACAACAAATACATTAATGAGATTTATACATGTGTCATTTTGCGCCCGTGTGGATGTGTGTGCAGGATTGTGTGCACTGAACACCTTGGCCGTGACCAAAGAGGAAGTCCAACCTCCGCCTCCACCTTAATCTGTCTTAGGTTGGTTGGGAGGGCCTTTGTTTAAGGGAGAGGCTGGCCAGATCATGCGGCTGTCCACCCTGGCAGGCCTGAGCAGGGATGGCCGCACTGCAAGAGCAGCCACAAGATGTCACCTGAGGGCATTGGGTCACACTCAGGATCTGCCTAGTGGGTCTGAGTCCAGCCATGTGGACTAGCGATCGTTCTCACATGGTGGGGCCCAGTAGAGCCCTGAGCTGTGAGACTCTGGGGAGGAAACTTCCTGGCTAACAAAGCCTCGTGTCCGTGGTCACAGGTTGATGAGGGACAGCGCCTGGTGGACTCCTGGGACAAGGCCATGAAAGTGCGTGTTGGGGCCTCCAGGACTCATCTGTGCTCCCCCGTTTGGCTGGTCTTCAAAGTGTCCTCGCCTGAAAAGAAGGGTGCCTTGCAGAACATGGCAGTCACCACATGGTCTGACGGGGAGCCTCCAGCCCAGGTCACAAGGAGTGATGTGTTGACTGTGAGGTAGGGCCTTGCCAAGTGGCTAAATTGCCTGAGCGGGGCTCGGACGTGCCCGCACCCTTCTGCGTCCCGCGTGCTGGGATGACAGGCCTGTCCCCGCGGCCGGAGGAGCCACTTCTTTTAATTGCATGTTTTAATGTTTCGGGTTCTAAGTCTTATTTTTGAAGACACCAGCAGCTTTGCTCCCCACGGAGAAGCTCTTGCCATGGTGGTGAGGCTTCTGTCCTCGTCCTGAGCAGCCACGCCACCCTTCTTGGCACAAAGCCATCTGGCCGCAGGGCTCTTCCCGGTAGGCTGTGTCCCTGCCCCTTGGCTCCCTGCCCCTCTTGGTCCACGGTTGTTACTGGGCGCTAGACGGCTTTTATTTTTTAAAGGCCTCCCACTTCACTGAGTCACTAGTGCTGAACACAAGACTCAAGGCTCCTGGTGAAACAACCCCAGTTGTCCTGATGGTGGTGACATCCTAGCTGCTTCGGTGACAAGGTCATAACCTTGATACGGGCAGACTTGTGTCACCTTGGGACCCTGGGACTCTGTGGCCAATGGGTCCTGTTGTCATTGATTACGGGGACCCCGGCTGGACTCCAAGGTCTGCCCCACTGTCTTCTATTATGGGGACCCCCGCTGGGCTTGAGGCAAGGGCCCATGAGCCATCACAGATTATGAGGACCCCAGCGGGCCTCCCCCTTGGCTTTGCAGGGGGCCCCGAGCCAGCCAATGCCTCCCTCCCTTGGGCAGGGACCACGCGCACTGAGGGTCCTTTCAGCTCCCAGGTGTACCTGGAGGCAAGCGGACATAGCAAAAGTTGAAGAACGTGCAGCCAAGACCTGTCGCCTTACCTGCACTGCAGTCCCAGCAGAGCCAGCACCGGCTCCATAGACACCGGATCCATCTGACACTTGAATGGACCAGTGCACAGCCCACGGCAGGTTTCGGCAGACTGATGCCTGGAGCTAGCTTGCTGCCGAGAATTTCCCAGTTCTCCTGTCCGCTCTGCACGGGCCAGGTGGCCTGCAAGATGTCCTCTCCCCACTGGGCATCGCGCCTGGGGCCTGCGCCGAGTCAGGAGCTCACCAGGCAACGACAGCACATACCGGGGTCGGCAGCAAGCCGGGCCGTTTCGCGTCACCCAGGCCCGGGAGCCAGCCTTCCCATAGATCCGGAAGAGGGTCCGCTGTGAGACTTACAAGGGAGTGATGGGACCTGGGGAGGGTCGCAAAGGGAGAAGGGAAGGATGTGTAGCTTTGCCACCACATGTAGGTGCGCGAAACACTCAAGATCAATGTAAAGCTTATGTTTTGCACTTGCACTTATCAATAAGATGTGGAAAAAAGTCCGACCTCTGACCGTGGCCAGCATCCTCCCCTGCTGAAAGTGACTGAACACAAGAAAAGAAAAACCAGGGACCCGTGGCTCCAGGCAGGAAGAAGGGAGGTAATAATTGCACATTTCTGAATTTTTAAGTTAATGACATGATCTCTTCCCCCAGGAAAAAAAAACTTTTTCTGAGCCGTGAAATAAGGCTTTGCAATAGATCCTGCAAGAGAGGCTGTCCGGTGGGGGGCAGGCATTCCGATGGTGGCGGCACTCGGGTATCTGTACCCCAGGGTACCAGTCCCAGCCCGGCTTCCCACTGATGGGTGCCACAGAGGCTAGGCTCTCCTGGGCCTTGCCTGACCAAACAGGGCCAGGAGGACTCTTTTATTTTTTATTTTTGTTTTTTACTTTAAAAAATTCCTATAAGAGCAGTGGTATATATTATTGCCCAGGATTTCAAGGGATTGTGAAATTTTTTTAACGTTCCACAAGAGCTGCTTCCCTGTGCTGAGACTAAATTGTGTTTACTAAATAAATAAAGATAGATAGGTAGGTTGGGTTTATTAGAGCACACGAACCACGTCCCAGAGGATTTTGGTCTTGCTTCAGCTTCTTTTAAACTAATATTTATTTTACCAAGAGACACTATAAGCAAATTATCTTGGGAGTAATGCACCAGAAAAAAATGCTGCTGGCCTTTGAAAGGAAGGAGCAGTGGAAGGAGCCGGGAGGGGGTTGAGATGTAAAAATATGTGGGACCTTGACTAGGCGAGGGATAATGGAAGGCAGAAGGCGGCCCAGACCCAATAATCTTGATAACCTCATTTGGAGGCCAGCAGCAGTGGAGCCCCTCCCTCTCACCCAGGCACAGGATGGCCTGCGGCTCATGCTTCGCTCTACTCAAATCCCCAATTTTCCCCTGCCCCAAGACCCTTACCAGAAGTCACATGATCAGGTTTTGAGAGACCCGCCACGCAAATCAGGCAACCTTCAGACCCCAAACTTCCTCCAATCAGTGAATGACCCTTGCCCTGTTACCCTGGCTGACCCTCCTTCCTCTGACTGCATATAAGCCTGGCCCCCACGGACAATAAAGGAATAAAGGAGCTGTTAACTCCCGGATGCAATTCCGTCCCACTCACGGCCCCCTGGGGACCCTGCTCCCCCAGGCTTTGCTGATTCCTCATCACCAGTGGCCAATGGCGGCCAGGGGCCCAGGAGACCCGGACAAAAATACTCCATACCGTTAACCGGAGAAGTGTGATTTAAGAATCAGCTGCATCTGCCCGGGTCGCGCTTGTCTGGCCCTACGTCTCTTGGACGGGACCGTTTTGGAGAGGGCCGGTCATTCCCAGCGGTAGACTGGACAGCTCTGGTCTTCTGCTTGCCTGGAGCACCTGCCTCCCAGGTCACACACACACACACACACACACACACACACACACACACACACACACACACCTGTATATGTATATACGTAGTGCTGGGGAATTGAACCCAGATCGTGGGCATGCGAGGGCAGTCCAGTACCACCGAGCTATGCCCCTAGCCCTATTTGCCTAGTTTTCTATGACATTTTTCCAGAGGATTCAATGGATCTGTTCCTTATCTAATTTCCCAGATGTTGAGCCCATCCCGAGTCCCCAGGATTATTTTCCAGTCCTGGCCTAGCTGCGATGCCCGGCTGGCTACCAGAGGCCTCCCCAGGCCCCACCTGGAGGAAGGCGAGGGTCTTTCACATCTCTGAGGGTCACACCCCGCCCAGGCAGCACAGCCCTGCTGGGGGCTCTTCCTGGGATCCCGCCCGCCCTACCTGCTGGGTGGCTCGGGGCACACACAGGGGACGCAGTGAGCTCGGCGGGCCAGCTCACCCACGCGTGGCACGCAGTCCTGCCATCCAGTGGCTGTGGGTGCAGAGCGTCCCACACCCCTCACATCCGTGCGCCGTGGCCTGGTTGTGTCGCCTGCGGGACAGGCCGTGCAGTGGCACGGAGTGCTCCCGCGCCCTTGAAGGCTGCAGACTTCGTGGTGTTCTCTCCGGTGCGTCCTTCCCTTGGCTGTCCCTACGCCGGACGCGACGCGGCGTCCCACTGCACAGCCACATGTTCTCACGGTTTTCGGAAACACCCCCATCTGCCTCCCAGGCGGGTTTCTAGCCGGTTGCCGCGTCTTGGTGGCATCCCAGTTGCATCGGCGGGAAGCCGTAACCAGAGTTACCGTTTCTCCTGGCACTGGGAACTGGACTCAGGGCCTTTGCACAGAGTGGCAGCCCACCTTTATTTCTGACTTTGAGACAGGGTCCCCCTAATTTGCTAAGCTGCCCAGTCTGCCACTTTAAGCTTGTGACCCTCCTGCCTCAGCCTTCCAGAGCCTGAGATTATGGGCCTGGCGATAAGGGTTACCAGGAATGTGCTGTGAGCCTAGGAAGAGGAGACCGATGTGCGGCGTTCAGGCCGGGTCCTGGCACCGGCAGGGCCTGGAGCCCTGGCAGGCGTTGGCACCGTGTGATGACGCACACTGCTCCGGCCTCATTGGTCCTGGGGCGGTCGTGGAGGGGCGGTCCGGCTCTGAATGCAGCGAGTGCCCAGCCCTGCCCTTCCCCGGGACGGGACCAGAGCCTTGGCCAGTCCTGTACCGATTAGTGGGATTTTTTTTTTCTCCAACAGAACCTTGCAAAGTCACTGCAGTGTCCAGGTTGGGCTTGGGCTCGGAGACACACCCGCCTCAGCCTCCCAGGGTGCTGCGATGACGGGCGCCGGCCGGCCTCTGGCTTCAGGGTGCCCAGGAGGCCGTCGCTCTGAGCCGGCGCCCGCCCTTCCTGAGCGCCTGCGCCCGCCGCCTCGTCCCGCAGCCGCATCTCCCCCCCACCCGCCGTGTCCGTGGGTGGACAGTCCACGGCGAGCGGCCGGCTGGCCAGCTCCCGCCCGGGCGTTCCGGAGCCTCTGCGCCCGCGCGGCCGGCCGTGGTCCCGGCGCCCGGCTGGCATGTTCAGTGTGGCCCCGCGCGTCACTCGCCGCGGCGCTAGCCTGGGCCGGGCCGCCGAGGCCGGCAGGCTCGGATTCTGTTCTGCTGCTGGCGCGGCCGGCCCCTGGGGTTCACTTCCGACCCCCGTGTCGGCTGTCGGTCCACGTGACCCGCGGTCCCTGCCGGGGCGTCCCCTCCGCTCGCGCCGCCTCTCTCCCACTTCAGGGCGGGCGTCCGCCGTCTGATCCCGCGTCCGGCTTATCCGGCCTCCGGCTCCGGGCGGCCGTGCCGATCGCTGTCCACTCACGCGCGGCGGGCGCTGGCGGACGCGGGCCGAGGTCGGCGCGGCCGTGCAGGTGCCCACGGTGGCTGGCGCTAACCCCTCGGTGGTTAGGCATGGAGCAGCCGGCCCGGTGCCCCGCCCCGTGCGCCCGGCGCGCGAGCGCGGTGGGTGCCTTCTCCGCGAGCTGGGCCGGCCCGGCGGCTCCGTGCTCTCCGCAACCCGGTTCTGCCACGGGCGCCAGGGCCGGGCCACACGGGCTGAGTTCCTGGTGGATGTGCCTGTCGCCGGACCCGCGCCTCGGCCAGAGGCGGCCCCTTCCCACGCCAGGTTTTGACTTGGTGGAACCGCACCTAGCGATTCTCGCTGACAGTCCCCGAGCTACCGAGTCCCGCTCAGCACGTGGCCCTGCTCGGCGGCTCTGCGGCTGCTGTCTCTCTCCCTCTGTCCCACATGCCGAAGGCCTTCTTGGCCTGGCCTCGCTGGTAATTCGTATTTCAGGTTATTCACGCAGCCTAGAGCAAAGCTCTTCGGTTACCACCAGGCAACAGACTGAAAAGCTCACAGATGGCTTGTGGGAACCAGACTCCCAGGGCCAGACTGCTCCCAGGAGACTTTCACAACAAAAGACTGAGGGCGGTGTAGCTCAGCGATTAGAGCGCTTGCCTGAGATGTGCGAGGTCCTGGGTTTGATCCTCGTGGTACCCGGCGTGGGGCGCAGGCCTGCAATCCTAGCTCACGGGAGGGGCAGGTTGGGGCAGAAGGATTGCCACGAATTCTAGGCCAGCCTGAGCTGTGTAGTGAGTTCAGGACCACCTTGGAGTACAGAGTGAATTCTTGGCTGAAAAGGAGAGGGAGAGGGAGAAAGAAAAGCAGAAAGTGGAGTGAGCCAGGCCCAGAGGTGCAAGCCCATAATTCCTGCAGCCCAGAAAGCAGGGGCAGGAGGATCACAAGTTTGAGCCCAGCCTAGGTCGGACGACCAGCTCAAAATCAAGAATAAAAATGGCTGAAGACCAAGCTCAGGGTGAAGACCCTGGACTCAACCCCAGTACGAAAGGAAGGAAGAAAGAAAGAAAGAAAGAAAGAAAGAAAGAAAGAAAGAAAGAAAGATCGGAGTGTTGAGCTTAGGCCTTTTCAGACTTCGGGCTGCCCTCTGGAGATGTCCACTGGGGCTTTTTCTGAAAACCTCCCAGACACCCTGTCTGACCCAAGTCAAGGCCGCGCCCTGCCACAGAGGCAGCACAGGACCACATCAGGCTGCTTTCCAGAAACTGCTCACACCCCAGGCCCTTTTCCTTCCTGACTAGACCTCACATTTTCCTTGGGAGTTTTACTTTTAAAAGTGTGTTTCTTGAAATCCACACAACAAATAAAGAAAGGCAGAGCATTCTGCAAAGAAAACATCATGAACCCAAGTGGGAAGAATTTAGGGAATCAGGGAGGGTGGAAGGGCAGGGATGGGAGCGGGAAGTCCCCCGGACCAATAGCGCAACACCGCACAACTCAGGGTGCTCACTGCAACCCTGCCAACCTGGGAGGAAACAGCACAGGGCACATTCGTGACAGGAAGGGGACATCGGTCCTGGCAGACAGGGTACATTTTCAAGAGAGATAATTAAGCTAAGAAAGAAAGCTTAAGTATTAAAAGTGAAAAAAATAGAATTTTCAATTCCTTCTAAAATCTGAAGAGGTTTCAGGAGGAAATCAAGAAAACATTTCTGTTTCATAAGCTGGGTGTCATGGCGCAGGCCCCTAATCCCAGCACTCAAAGGCTGAGGCAGGAGGATTGCTGTGAGCGTGAAGCCAGATGGGGGCTACACGGTGAGTTCAGGACCAGGCTGGACTATAGAGTGAGATTCTGTCTCGAAAGAACGACAGACAGAAAGAAAGAGGAAACGGAGGAAAGAAGTGGACCCCAGGGCATCCAGGGCACCCTAGGAAAGTGAGCCCTGTAGGAGTTCAGTGTCTAAGAACTCAGCGATCTCTGTGGGCATGATCCGAGGGAGCCAGACCACTGCCCAAGCCGGCAGCGGGCCTTGGCATGATCCACGTGGCTCGGGTTTCAAAAGTGTGCAGAGTGCTGGAGCTGTGGGTCGTGGAGGCTTCCGTCCAGGCTTCAGGAGACAGCACTGGAGGCCAGGTGGGGCGCTCCTGAAAGGCCCGTGCATGACATTGTGAAAGGAAACCCTAAGGTGCAGCAGAGACCCCAGAAATTGGAGGTGCCGGGAATGTGGATCATCTACAAAGGAAGACCATGAGTTATGAACAGAACCAGCCCAAAAAGTAAGCCATGGAGGTTCTAGCCAGAGGCAATGCCGTAAGGGCAGAGCCAGCCAGAGGCTACAGAGTCCAGTGCTTGTCAGGGTTGACTGGGTGCTGTGTGGGGAGCTGGACCTGGTTGCCCCACTGGGTTTCTATCCTGCTCTGGTCTGACCACTTTCTATTGCTTTCTATCCTCTGTTTCCTCTCATTTAGAATAGGAATGTTTACCCCGCACCATTGTACGTTGGAAGTGTTTAACTTTTCTCTGATGTTCATGGGAGCTCGCAGCTAAGAGTTTGCCTTGAAACTCAGAGGCTATTTAGGACGTGGACTTTGATTGTTAAGACTTTGGCAACTCTTAAAGCAGGACTAAATGCATTTTGCACAAAAGGTGGACCTGAGTCTTTTGGGGGTTGGGGGGAAAAGTTATGGTTTGGAGGTAGAATATCCCCCAAAAGGCTCATGCGTTAGGATATTGCTGATTCCATGTGGATTCCACGTGCTGTTAGGAGATAAGGCCTGCTGGAAGGGGCAGATGACTGGGGTCTGGCCAGAGGGGCATATCACCAGGCCCTGACCTGAAAGGATATAGGCTAACTCCACCCTCCTTACTGCTGTGGTTAAGAACAAGAGCACCCCCCAAAAGTCTCGTATATGTAGGTGTGGTGGGGTGACTGTGAAACTGCATGCTCTTGGAGAGCCAGGTGCCTCAAGTTTGACCTGGAGGGGTTGTGGCAACTTGTTGAGACTGGGGCACCTTGGGCACAGCTTTCTGGTGTTTTTGCTACTGACTTGTGGGCCAGGAAGTGAGGGAAGGATATCCTGGGTGTGGGGGGCCCAACTGGTAGCTGGAACTAAGTGAAGGAAGGAAGAAGGAACATTGCTACAGCCTCTTTCTTCCTAGGAAAGCTCTGGCCTTTGCCTGAGTCTCCACCATCAGCTATGTCTCTCTTCACCTGGCTCCTGCTTCACCTGTCTTCTGTCTGAAACGCCGTGAGCAGCTCTCCAGCCCCTGAGGCATGCCTCCACCATTGCCAGCTGCCCATCAGTGGATGGGCGAGACCTTCTGAAGTCGTGAGCTAATATAAATCTCTCCCCCAAGTTGTGAGCATCAGGTAATGTGTCCCAGCAACAAGTAAGAAACTAGGACCCAGACCTGTTATGTGTATATCTCATGTACAAAGAGGGTTTGGCGTACAGTGTCGAAGTAAAAACCACCTGAGAAACAGGTAAGTCCAAGCAAATTGACTTCCTCAGAGCCTGGGCCTGGTTTCCTTTGTGCCCACCCTCCTGGTCTGGTTTATTTTTAGGGTTGAGTTCATGCTAATATCTGCAGCTGTCAGTGTAATTACTAATGACATCTTGGCTTGATGGCTTTCGAGCTTGATGTTTCTATATTTAAAAACAGCATAATACATCCCCGTTCAAACTAAAAATTTAAAAGTATGTGCTGGGGGTGCGAGTCACACCTCCGGCTGTGCTCTGAAGCAATTTCAAGCGACATGATTTGAGGGAACACGTCTGGCTGCCCTTCTCTGTAAGAACAATTGAAGGCAGAATTTCCAAGCGGAAGGACACGAGCAAGTGCTCGAGGAAAGAAAGTGGCTCGTCCCTCTCTGGGTTTTGACCCCTTATGTCACGGGTTCGCCTGGAGCTCAGTGTTCTGGGGGCACCATGCCGCCAGCACCCCGTGTGTCGACCCCCTCCGAGCCATTCTCAACCCCCGTGGGTCTGGAACCTTCTTGCCCTTGACAACGCCACGCACAATGTATCAGGTCTTGGGAAGCGCTCGCGTGTCTCGGGTGTCGCTCTGGGACCTCAGCTCCCGTGGGGGACAACCCGTGAGACCCACACTGGGCCTCCGCATGCTGCGACTGTGGGGTGAGAGCCTGTGGCCGGCATGCTGTGTCCCACGCTTACACTGGTCTTATTGGAGGAAAAGGCCACACAGAGGCAACAGTCCCTGTTTCTCAGTCACCCCACAAGCTTATTGCTGACCCTTCATGGGCAAAGTGTAGTTGGGGGTACTCCATGCACAGCCTCTGGTATCCCAGGCTTCAGGGGGCACCTCCATTTTGCCGCTGCACCCGGGAGAACTTGGGGGTCCCCAGTGTCCTTAGCCAGGGTGGAGGGAGCTGGGGACTGTCACATGCTCCTGCCAGGAGTGACAGTCACACTCGGCACTAGAACCAGCCACGAGCCCCACCTCACTGAAAAAGAACTCTAAGATTCAGGAAACCCTGGAGTGTTCACAATCAGGAAGTACCCTGTGCCAAAATTACCTTAATATTGGTCAATTTGAGCTGGGTGTGGTGGCACAGGCCTGTCATCCCAGCTCTCAGCAGGCAGAGGTTGAGGCTTTCCTTTTCTTTCAAAGCCAATAAATGTTTTTCAAGTCTCAAGGATTTAGGAAGCACTGAGAGGCCCCCTCCCACAGGTGTGGCTGTGTGTGCTTCCCGGGGCTCGGCTGGGTGCCAGGCGCGGCGTTGGGCACGCTGATGCTGCCCACTTGTTTCTACAGCAGCTCTGTGACTCAGCATCTCTCCCGTGCCCATGCTGCAAGTGAGGAAACCAGAGCCCAGAGAGGCCCACCCTCGGGCCAGGCAGCACAGCGAGCACACAGCAGCGCTGGCGTGTGCGGCACCTTGATTACGTGGCCTTGCAGACTCGAATGCAACAGCCCTGGGCCGGGCAGTGTCTTTCTTTCCTGTCTGTTCCCATGCTTACAGTAACAACAACCACGGAGAAGAGAGGGAAGGCGGGGCCGTCTGCATGCTGTGCCAGCTTCCGTGGGACTGCCTCCACCTGGCACAGCCCGGGGAAGAACAGGAGGAACGGGACTCTCCCTTAGTCCCCGTGGATGAAGTGGTGACCTACCTCGGGCCCGCCCGGCGGGTTGGTTTTGTCTCCAAGTGAACATCAAATGTGATTAGAGAACGGAAGTTATTAAGCAGACAGAGATTTCACCGACGCATTAATTCCATTTGGTGCGGAAACCATTATCAGCATAGCCATATCCCTCGCAATGTTGCCGAGCCAGACCCCAGCCAGCAGAAGCCGCAGATCCCCTGCTCCGGACTCACTCGGGAATAGGGTGTAGCCTGGGCGGGAGGGGAGTTGCAGCTGCTCCCACTCATCCCGGGGCCCACACTGCAGACCCAAGTCAAGTAAGGCCCACGGGTCGATCAAAGCCCGCATGGGAGCAGGCTTGGGGACAATGGGAGCCCAGGGGTGGAAGAACCGGCCAACCCCAAGGGACTGGCATGATGTGTTGACCCAGGCCACGCCTCACACCCCACACTCTCCAGACTCGGGGTTACAGAGCGAAGCAGCTGAGCACGTATGGGGAAGACGGACCCCGGAGTCGCTCCGCCCCAGGGCGGGAAGCCAGGCGGGCAGGCGGGCACAGGGGCAGCTCAGCCCCTGACAGCCAGGCCTGCAGAGCCTCGTGCCCCAGTCGCTAGTGAAACTGGCAGGAGCCTGCAGTGCCCGCCCTCCGGAGCCCTCCCGCGGTGCCCGTGTGCAGACGTGGCCCTCAGAAGGCATGGCGCGGCCTGCTCTTGTCCACCCGAAGAGCACAAGCGCCATCTAAAAAAAGGGCTCAAAAGATACGAATCTGTGGCCGGGGAGAAAGGGCACACAGCAGAAACCCACCCCGGGAATTCCGCACCCTCCGAGAGCTTTTATTTCCATAAGGTCTAGCCACCAGTGGTTAATGTACTACGACATAAGATTCGGGGGGGGGGGCATATTTAACCCCTCCGGCTACCTGGTTCCAATGAGGCAAGCCTGGAAGCCCCGCCCTCCGGAAGGCGAAGGCAGGAGGACAGGAACGTCCAGCCTAGCCTGGGCAGCCTGGGACGCAGCAAGACACCCTTTCAATATAAAAATAAAGATCAGGGGGCAGGAGAAGTGGCACAGTGGTCACAGTGCCTGGCCCAAGGCCCTGGGTCTGGTTAATCTGGGTGTAGTGGTGTGCACGTATAATCCAGCACTCAGGAGGCTGAGGCAGGAGGACTGCCTGAGGCCTGTGGGGTCTACCTAGTGAGGTCAGGACCAACCTGGACTATAGAGTGAAATTTTGTTTCAATAAATAAATAAACACATTTTAAAAATGGGCTGGGGACGTCCCTCAGTGTGAAGGCTTGAACTTGATCCCGGACTGGGGAAGAGACAGATGGGGCTGCCCGGGGAGGAGGGGTGGGAGCCGGGTCCCTCCAAGCTCCGGTGTGTGACCAGGCCCCCCTCTGCTGGGCCGTGCTCTCTGATGTGCTCCCCGCGCTGCGCGCTGCCAGGGCTCCCGCCGGGTCCTCCCTACTCGGTCCCAGGCGGTCTCTGCGGGGCCTTCTGTGAAGGGCACAGACCCCTCTCCAAGCTCGGCTTCCCTGCTGCTGTAGGCCTGATGAGCTGCCCCTGGTGCCCTTCGAGGGTCTCACTGGGAGCCCCCGCGTACCGCCTACGAAGGCAGGCTGAGCCCCGCTCCGCCCGGCCCTCAGCTCCCGCGGGACCCCCGCGACCCCTCCTCTCCAGGCGAGCAGTGCCTCCACTGCCCAGGGGAGCGGCACCGAGATGCCACGACTCACAGGACCGCTCAGTCTGGGCCCCCTGGGGGCTATACGGTTCTGCTAAGCGGCACCCTTAAGCTTTACCCACAAGTGCAACGACTCCCCACCCGCTGGCGGTACACGGGCCACAGAGCAGGGGCTCGTTGGCCGCGTTCTACCGAGTTCTGAGTTCAGGTTATTTCTGGCCCATTCCCCAGCTCCCCCTTACAACACATCTCCTTTTATTTATTTTGCCTTTTGATCTAACTGCATTTTCGTGGGATACATGTGGTGATCACATGTGTGGACATGGGCACACCACAGGATGGTCAATTGGGTAATAGCAAAACCACCACGCTTACCTCGCCCGCCTCCTCGCCTCTCGCCCCGCCTCCCCTCCTGCCCTCTCCGCCCCTTCACTGCCTCGCCCCGCCTCCCCGCCCTCGCCCCGCCCCTTCACTGCCCCGCCCCGCCACCCTGCCGCTAAGCCCCGAGCGCCCGGCCTGCAGTGGATTGGCGGCGCGCAGGTAAGATCCGGGTTCGCGCCGGGGTCGCCCGGGCGGGCAGCCGGGAGAGGAGCTTCGGCGCCGGGATCCCCGCAGAGGGCGGGAGGACGACGTAGCCACCTGCGCCCTGGGTGGCCGGGCGGCCCAGTCCTGCCCGCGGAGGGCAGGGAACGGGGCTGCGGGCGGCGGGGACGCGAGCTCCGGGCTCGCCAGGATGCGGGGTGGACGCGGGAGGGCGCGCGGTGCGCGGAGCTGGTCTCGGGCTGGCCGGCGGCTCCCCGGGCCTCTGAGCGGGGCCGCAGGGTCACGAGCTCAGGCTCGCGCGACGGGCGCGGGCCACGCCTGGTCCTATCGGAGGTCCCGCGCCCGGCGCCCTCCGCGGGAAGGGGCCCGGAGTCGGGGGATGGGGCGCTGGGGCTCAGCTGCGCGCGGGTTTCGAACCGCAGGTCCGGCGGCGAGCTCAGCTTCCTTCTCATCTCACCTGCAGCCGCGGGAAGAGAATGCTCGCCGTGGGGACCCGCCAGCCCCGCGCGCCGGGAGGTTCGTGTCCGGGACGGGACCCTGGCCCGGCTCGCCCCCGTCCACCTCTCTCCTTCGCGTGGGGAGCCTGCCTCGGCCACTGCTGCCCCCAGGCCGGCCTCCTGAGGAGACCCAGCCCCACCGGGCCGCCTGCCCCGTCCCCCTGCGGGGAGGACCGCCCCAGCTGGCCCGCTTCCCCTCCGGCACAGCCGACCCCGGCCATCGCCAGGGTCCCCTGCCCGGAGGTCGGAGGGCCTGGCCCGTGGCCCTGGCCCTGTCCGCGCAGGGAAGACCCGGCCGCAGCTGCCCCCCCACCCCACCCGCTCTCCTGCGGGCGGGACCTGGGCGCTGCTATCCCTCCCTGTGTAACCTGCCAGCCATTGGCGTTCTGCAGATGCCCGAGGCGCGGCGCGGAGCAAGGGCCAGCATGCGCCTCGCGCTGGAGCCGCTTTTCCGGGTTGTGCCATACAGCCATTCATCCCCTCTTGGCCCCTGTGCTTGGCTGTGTGTGAGGCTGGCCTGGGAATGTCGTTGCTTTTGCAATGAATTGCGAGGCGCTGGGATCTTACCCGGGTTCCCGGCGGCGCTGCTGCTGCTGCTGCTGCACCGAGCCCACAGCTCCCTCCCCACTGCGGTCCGCGCCGGGCAGGTCAGGTGGCCGGGCCTGAGCCTTCTGTCAGTCTGTCTGACTCTGGCTCTCTGTACGTCTCTGTGTCTGTCGCTGTCGCGCGCGCACACGCTACCTAGCCGCCCTGTCTGCGTCTGCGGCCCCTCCCGGAGTCGCCGACTCGCGTGGACGTGAGGCTCCCGGCCGGGAGACACCTGTAATGACAGCCTTGGGCCGGCCCTGATGACTGCACACCTGCGGGCCGGGTCTCCCGCGGGTGGCCGCCCCGCCGCCCGTTTTGCTGTGCAGAAGCTTTTCTGCTGCAGCTGGGGCTTGCTGAAGGTAATCACGGCTTTTCCTTGGAAACTGCTGAGGCCGAGAGATCCGGAGGCCGCAGGACTGCGGTCAGGGGAGCTGCGTTCCAGCCGCCCTGCCGGGACAGGACGGCCTGCCTCTGGGCGGGGTTCTTGCCTTCCAAGGGGGTTGATTTGGGGAGGTACTAGGAAGCATGCCGATGTTCTTGTAAAGGAAAGTTGTGTTTTAGATGGTTTGTTCCCAGGTCTTCCCCAGAACACTTTGGAATTTGGACACCTGCCTGAACATCCCACCTACAGCTTAGGACAAGTTTACTTTGGCGGGAACCTCTGCCACATCTCATGGGGGGGGGGGGGTGTCTTGAGCCTTTTGTTACCGACTCTGACACAGGCATTCTCTGCCCGTTGAGAACCAGGACCCCTGGGGAGCCCCTGAGGCCAGCTCCCTGGTGCATCTGGCTGTGAATGTTTCTACAGCCAGGCCAGCACTTTTACGCATCCAGGGGGAGTTCTGTGGGAGAGACTCCCAGAGCGGGGTTTTGAGACAGGTGGCCAACACGTTGCCCTCTCTTGGTCCTATGCCGGGGACATGGAAGGAGTGGAGCTGTGGAGGACACCTCTGATGTCAGGATGGGTCTGCGGCTGCTCTGACTGCAGGGGGCCCAGAGGACCCCCGGGGCCAAGAGAGCTGGCTGCCCGAGCTGAGACTCAGGGCTTGAGGCCGCCTTGCCCAGGTGCCAGGGCCCGGGCTAGCGCGAGCACTGCGCCCTTGTCATCCTCTGGGGAACGTCCTCTGGATACGGTGGAAGGGGAGTGTGGGTGTGACCTGTGAGGGAGCATTCTGCCCTGAGCGGGATTTCAGCATGGCTGCCTGTGGCTGAAGGGCACGTAAGAAGCGGCTGGTGAGGCTGAGGAGCTGTATGCTTTTAAAAATTGAACTAATTGACATTTAAGTAGCCAACCGGTAAGCATCTGCTGGGATTCTCTCTCTGCTTCCTGCAGTTTTGTTCATGCGTGTTGACTACACACACTGATAGGCCCCGTGTGGCGGGTCATGCATGTGCCATGTGAAGCAGCTCTCCCTCGCTCTCCAGCCAGCTGTCCCCTGGTGCCACGTGTGTCGGGGGATTCCCAGTGTGCGCGGTGTGTTTGGGATTCGCCGCCGTGTGGGCGCTGGTGGCATTTTGGCCATTCGGGTACTGTTGATATTCACGCCTTCGTGGTTCTGCCGAGACATTCTTTAGTCAGTGTTTTAGCTGACTGTATTCATGTCTATAAAAATCTAGGAATGAAGCATCGACAGTGAAAGGGGCCGATCTTAAATCACAACCCCTAAACTGGGTATCCTTACCTTCTAAAAATACATGTTTTAGGCCAATGAGATGATAAGATCTGTGTGTGTGCATGATACTGAAGGATCAGGACCAGGGCTGTCACACTGAGCTACATCCCAAGACTGTTTTTGACTTTTTATTTTGAGACAAGGTCTCACTAAGTTGTTAATTACTCAGGCTGGGCTTAAACTTGTGGTCCTCCTGCCTCAGCCTCCCAAAGTGCTGGAATGAGACTGTATCACTAGGTCTACCAAGGATCTTCTTCCAAAGTGAAATTGTGTGTCAGAAAATGGCTTACTTTGATTTTCAGCATTTCAGAGAAGGCTAGATGGATTTTGACAGATGTACACTGAATCCTCAATCCAGGCCCTCAATCCTGTTGGTACGGACAGCACCCCCCAAGGTGTCCATGGTCCCCCACATCTCTAGGGGTCTCTGTCCTGACCTGTGCCACCTGCAGAACACCACTACCAGAAAAACTGTTTTCCATTCACTAGTTCCACACTGTATTTCTTTTAAAATCAAATATTATATCATCTGCCTTCATGGAAACCCCAGATCTTTATATTGGCATTAACAACTTACTGTAAATACCTCAGGGTGTCGGTACGTGCTTCACACCTCTGCAAAATACTAACCTGGTTGGCTCCCGCTGCCCTGGGGACACGGAGTCTTGAGTCTGGGGAGGATGCCTGGGCACGGAGCTCCCTGGCTGCTGCATCCCAGGGCAGAGGTCTCAGCGGAGCCACATGACGCCCACCCTGTCACAGCCGGCCTCTCTCTCCGGGGAGACAGGGCCCGGCTCGGCCTTCCCTTATGTCCCCCTGGCTCTTCCTGCGCAGGCCTCGGAACCCTCTCCCGAGCCCCGGCCCTCGTCTCCTCCGCCGTCCTGCTAGTGAGCGTTGCAGTGGTCGTGACTGTCACCCTCGTCCAGATCCACCACTCAGAGGTCCTCCTCCCAGGCCTGAAGGTGAGCACGCCAGGACACGTGGTGGAGGTCCCGTTCTTAGACCAGGAGCAGAGAAGGAAGCCTCCTCTGGCCTCCAGCTAGAGCCAGAGGAAGCAGCCCAAGGAGCAGGTGTGAACATGCCAGGCTGTACTGCCAGGATGAGAAGCGACCCCTTCTGCAGGGGCTGCGGTGTTGGGCTGAGGGGTGGCCCCTTCTGCAGGGGCTGCGGTGTTAGGCTGAGGGGTGGCCCCTACTGCAGGGGCTGCGGTGTTGGGCTGAGGGGTGGCCCCTTAGTCAAGGGCATGGTGGGTTCGCTTGGGCTTCCCCATAGGAGTTGTCTTAGCTACTTTTTTGTCACTGTCACTCAATGCCCGACATGCACAAGGAGGAGGAAAAGTTTATTTCAGCTCACGGCTTCAGAAGATCACAAGTCCATTGACGGGTGGGCGGCCAGCTGAAAGCTCTGGAAGCACATGGCCGAGGCAGAGGAGAAGGCAGCCCTTACAACATGACTAGGCAGAGCCCAGTCAGTCCGGTGCAGTCCAGTCCCGTCCGGAAGGAAGGCAGGCAGCAGCGTAGATCCTTCCAGGCCCCGTCCCAGAGTTCCGCCCCTTCTGCCGCCAGCCTCAGTGCCCTGCCCCTGGCAGGTTCCCGACCCCGTCACTCGCCTGTATTCCCCAGTCCACAGGCCTGCAGTCCACCCCTCCAGACCAGGCCCAGTCTCCCAGCAGCACGTGGTTCCGTGGATGAGCCATGGCATGCAAACATGTGGGACTTTTAGAGGACGCTCCAGATCCCAGCCACGATAGGAGCCGGTGATGCCGTCTGTTGCCAGTCATGTAGCTACCAGAGACTTGGAAGTTAGGGTGCATTTTTACCAGCTTGACCACCTTTGGGGACCGGACAACCCTGACGTCGGGTGACAGCCAGGAGGTACAGGTTCCTTCTCTGGCCTTGCCCCGGTGAGCAGAAACAGGGGACTTCAGGGCTGGAGGAACAGCACAGTGGCGAGAGCGCTTGCCTAGCAAGTGCGAGGCCCTGAGGTTGAATCCCTAGCCCTACTAAGCAGGCACATTTGTACAACGTCGGTAATATCAGCACTTGGGAGGCTGAGTCAGGAGGATTGCTGCATGTTCAAGGCTAGCCGGGACTACATTTCAGAGTGACACTCTGTTTCCAAGAAAAAAATAAAAAGAAATAAAAAAAAAGTGGCTCCCCTCTCGGGTCCCCTCTGTGACCCTCTGGCCCTTGCCCTGCAAGTTTCAGGACTCAGTGCTCAGTCCCTGGGACCTCCTAAGTCCCACCCCAAAGGGCTGTGGAGAGGGCTCCTGGCAGGATGATGGCCATTGTCCCTCCAGCTGTGTCTCTGTGGAGACCCTCAGAGATCGGAGGTGAGCCGGGAAGGTCACGGGAGGCCTCAGTCACCAGAGTAACGCGGTGGATGCTGGTGGGAAGGGCCACGCGGTGTGTGCTGCTGGCTCGAGGGCCACACACCGTATGTCGTATTTTGTCCTTTGGTTTTGATTCGTTAGTCATGTATAAACTAAGCCAGGCTTCGTGGCACAGGCTTAGTTATCCTAGGACTCGGGGAAGCTGAGGCAGGAGGATTCCAAAATAGAGCCCAACGTAGGCAGCTTAGCGAGACCCGGTCTGAAAATCAAAAATAAAAATAGGCGGGAAGAGTAGCCACGTGAAGGCTCTGAGCTTGATGCCTGTCCAAAAAAAAAAAAAGTGTAAGTCTTTCTTAGCAGCGCCTGGTAATTCGGTAATTCAGCTGTGGGATTTGAATCCCAGTGTTCACGCTTGACAGCCCAAGCCCTGTCACTCCTTCCTGCTATGAGCAGCTAGTCAAAGTCCCTGTTTAGAGTAGAAGTTTTTAAAGGATGAGAAATTAATGTTGCCTTAGACTCTGTACACGGGTTTGATCTAACACTTGGTGGCTGCTTTTCTAAAAGATGACAGTAAAATCTGTAGATTAGCCTTTGAGTCTCTGACGGGAGATTTTACTCAGGAATCTCAGCCTGTGCAGGGCTCGAGGGTGCAGACCTATAATTCTGGCACTCTGGGAAACTGAGGCAGGGGGATTGCACTTATGGGCCCACCCTGGGCTTAGTGAGATCCCATCTAAAAATAGACATGCATGGTAGTTGCATCCCAGTGTGAAGGCCCTGCTTCAATCCCAGTGCCACAAAAAAGAAAGAAAAAAAACCCCAGCTTTTACGGATAATGTGGGAAAGGCAGCCCCACGGCACTGGGCCACCATGATGGGTGGCTGGGCAGTCCCAAGCCGCTGGCTGAGGCAGAAGGCCGATCCCAAGCTCCGGGCACGACTCCCTCTGTGCACTGTGCGTTCCCACCCACGCCTGCTGCCGGCTCCTGACCCACTCTGGTCCAAGGGTCAGGGAGTGAGCCCTGGTCCATGGAGGACCTCAGGCGGTACCAACCAGAAGGTGGACAGTGCCAGCACTGTGACCCCCATTTTGTAAGAGGAGAAATGGGTTTGTCCAGCGAGTGGTGAGTCCAGAACCAAGCGCTGGCCTTCGTTCCCAGCACCCAGGCCCTCAGCTTCCTCCCCTAGGGCAAGGCTTGGCCTAGGGAAGGCCTCACCTCTGTGGGGGAGCGGAGCGCAGGTGCTGGGGGAGAGAAGGAGAGACCAGGACAAACGTGCAACCCCAGGGCCTGGGGACCAGCATGGCAGGAGCTCTGGCTGTAGCCTCGGCTCACCTCAGTCCGTGCGGCCTGGGTCAGTGCCTACCCTGAGCCCACGTTCTTCTTTCTAGTACACACAGTGGGACCGAGACCCAGAGTCAGAGTCTCAGGGGCCTTGGGATCAGAGTGGAGGCAGCTGCTTACCAATGATGTAGAGATAGACAGTAGGTCAGTGTCTAGCCCTCTGTGTGTGGGTTGGCTGGGAGTGTAGACAGCCTAGACCGCAGGTCAGGTGTGTTGCCCTCTGTGTGTGGCTTGGCTGGGGTGTAGGCAGCGTAGAAAGCAGGTCGGGTGCCTCACCCTTCTGCCTGTGAATTGGCTGAAGATTTTTTAGCGCTGGAAATTGAGCCCTGAGCGCCATGCCTGACTCTTTTTGAGACAAATTTTTGCTAAATAGCTTAGTTTCACCTGTCTGGGCTTGAACTTTTGATCCTCTTACCTCCGCCTCCCGGGGTTGACCAGCTCCGTGCTGCTGTCCTTTGCTGAGTCCCCTAGCGCACGATGTGAGCATGCAGTCCTAGGGAGGCTGAGGGGAGGGACGGAAGGCAAGTGCACTGTGTTCGGCACCTTGCGCGTCCGGCACAGGCCATGGGGCCCCTGGAAGCCGTGCTGTGCCATCCTCAAGGGCATCGCCACCGTGGTGCGTAGATGTGTCCTCCCGCGTCCCATTGTGGGTCTGAGGAAACAGAAGGGAAAGGACCCTAGCTCCCGCAGTTACGGACCTGAAACAGCAGTGTGCTCGTGACAGAGGGGGGGAGAAGTGTCTTGGTCAGGCCGCCAGGGACAAGGACGCAGGTGGGCAGGGACAAGGACACTCTGAGCAGGCAGGGGGCAGACAGGTCTAAAGCCGGCCCTGGGAGCACACGAGGACTCCCCTTGCCAGGGCACAGGCAGGAGGGTGCTGTGAGTGGCCAGACTCCAGCTGTCCAACCTGGCCTTGCGCTGACCTCGACAGCTATGTGCCGGTGGCCCTGGCTTGGGGTCCTGCAGAAGTGGGGGCCCCTTTGAGGAGAGGTGGCTGTCCTGGGCCTGCTGAGCCCGGGGCCAACATGTAGCCTTGGAGGGGATGCCCCACAGGTGCTGTCCTGGGGACGGGGCCGTGGTCCTGCAGCTGGGAGGCAGAGGCAGGGCAGGGTGGCATGCCAGGTGCCTGTGGTATTTCTGCTCCGCCGTGGATTAGGGTTGGGGTTAGGGTGAGATGATCTGAATTAGGGTGAGAGAGGAGGAGGGTGAGGGCTAAGGTGAGAGGCCAGGTGGGAGGATCAGGGTTGGGGGAGGGGGCCAGGGCAGGTGGGTGGGATGTGGAAAGGCCCGGTGGGTGATAGAAACCCATGAAAAGGCCTTTCTCTCTCGCTATAACCTGCAGGCTTGCCTTGCCCAGCCTGGGCCTAGGGGAGTTTAATAGCAAAGGTATTATAGTGTCCCCTGTGTGTCTGGTCTGACCTGCTCCGCGGGTTTTAGGAGTGAACCCGAGGCTTCACTTTGGTCGTTGACTCTGGCTGCCCGCCCTCCCCCACGCCATTCATGGCATCCTCAGGCTGAGGTGCTGTGTCTCGGTCCCCAGGCCAGGGCCTCCCGCTGGCAGAGGGTGTCACTGCTGAAGGTCCGGCACAGTCAGAGCGTCCAGAACTTGGCCTGGCCACTGCCTGGGCCACCCTGGGTCCCTTGATGGTGGGAGATCCAGGCCACCCTGGGTCCCTCCCACTCCTGGGGCCGGGACCTTTTGTGCGCAGCTTCTGGGCCAGGTGGGGCTGCAGTCCTGCCTCCCTGACCCTGAGATGCCCCCTCTGGTCTCCACCTTGGGAGGCAGGAGGTTGCTGTGCCCTCTCTTTTGGCCTGAAACAACCCCGTTCTGCGAACCAGTCCTCTGCCAGTTCTACCCCACCTAAGCTGGCGTGTGCTTCCCGGGCGCCCTCCCCTCTGGCACAACTGCAGTGCCGCGTGGACACCTGCCCCACCTGTGACCGTGAGGCACCCCACTGCACCGGGCCCCTCGGGCCTCTGTGAAGGCAGGGGCTGGGTACACGGGCCTGGCCCCGGGGCTGCCCCGTATGTCACGTGGCGTGAGGAGGACAGCCGCCCTGCCCGTAGACCCAGCAGTGTGCGCTGAGACGCTTGGTGGTGCTGGAACTGTTGCTGCCTTATCACCACAGGAGTAATGGAAAGGGACACGCTTGGAAACGGGCCGCGCGGCCTAGGCTGTGGGCAGAAGGCCACACTGTCCCGGGTGGTGGACAGGGGGTTTGGGGTGACTGAGCGCTTACCTGGGGCTCAGGACGGCCGTGTGTTGGTGAGGCTTTAGGACGGGTGGCCTTCTCCTCTGGCTGCCCACCAGGTGTGTCCCCGGCCATGATGAAGCTGTGCTTTTGCTGACACCCCTCAGACAGAAGGGTTCCTTTCACCCCAGTGTCGCCTGCCTTGCTGGGCAGAGAGAATTCCCCCAGGGCCCGCTCCTCCTGGGTGTGCCCCAGGCCCACTGTCGGAGGCCGGTGGGCTGGGAAAATAGGGGAAAGACTGCTTCTCCGCTTTGGAAATGCCCAAGGTGTAGGTTAGGTGGGGAGCTGCGTTGGGCCGCAAGCCGAGCTGGCCCTGGGGCAAGCTGTCGGCGTTTGGGGTGGCCACAGGGCAGATTGGGGCCTCTTGAGAGCTTGGGGGAAACTGAGGCAGCAGCTGAGACCCGGGCGGCTGCTCTTCCCCCCGGAGGTGGCTGGGAGCCCTGCTGCAGGGCTGGTGACGTGCCTCCCGGGGCCTCTGCCCAGGTTTCTCGGTCAGCACCCGTGGCACTGGCCTAGGAGCAGGTGCGGGGAGAGGGGCAGCCAGCTGCGAGGCGCCCGGTTTCCTTCCTGCCTCAGTTTCCACCTGCACTGTCCCCTCCCGGTGCGTCTCTGCTGGGCACTTTGGACACGGCCACTCTAGAGCTTGACACACTTGAAGCACACACGTGTGGAGGAGGGAGCTGGAAACCCGCTTGTCCGGAAGAAACTGGTTAATCAAATCGCCCCGCGCCTCACGGGCAGCGCTGGACACATTGAGCGTGGCCAGTGCCGGCGGTGCCTGACACGGAGGGGCGCTCATGAGATAACTGTTGAGAAAAGAGCGAACACAGCTGTGCGCAGGACGAGTCTGCGCGGAAACGCGGGGGCACCAGGGCCTTTGAGGGGGGACGCGGCACGGGGGCTAGGACGGCTGTTGGACTCGAAGGGCGTATTTGTTTTCCTGCTTTCTTGGGGTGCTGGGGTCACCCCCAGGCCTCACGCGTGCCGGCAAGGGCTCCACGACGGAGCCACATCCCCAGCCCAGCCCAGACCTGTCATTCTTTTCTTTACAATTTTATTTACTCCTCTTGGTCAGATTTTCACCTTCTGTTGTGACCCTGGGAGTCGCACCCAGAGCTTCACGCAGAGCTGCGCCCTCAGCCCGCCTGTCATTTATTGACTTACAAATTCTCGCTAAGCCACCGTATTTCCCGGGCTGCCCTGGAACTTGTGATCCTCCTCCCCAGCTGCCCGGAGTGCTGGGGTGCCAGGCCTGTGCCACTGGCCTGGCAGTGGTCAGGTTTGGCTGTGGGAGCCACTGCGCCCCAGGCACATGGTCTTCTGCTTATCTTCATAAGCAAGCCATGCAGAGAGGAAGGGCTCTCGGGGCCGTGGACACGGCGAGTCCCCCGAGGCCAGCCTGTGTGTGACTCTGTCTTCCCTTTTATTTAGTATGGGGTTGTGTTGGACGCTGGGTCCTCCAGAACCACCGTCTACGTGTACCAGTGGCCGGCAGAGAAGGAGAACAACACCGGGGTGGTCAGCCAGACCCTTAAGTGTACCGTGAGAGGTGAGGACCGGAGCTCGGGCGGGAGGCCGGGAGGCCCGGGACCGCAAGGCAGAGGCCTGAAGCTGGCCGGGAGCCGGGCCGGGAGTCTGCGGCGGACGTGTGTGAGCTGGAGCTGTCACCCCAGCCCAGTTCCCTCCCTTCTCAGGGCCTCAGATTTCTCCTCCATAAAGCGGAGGGCTGGATGTCAGGCTGGGGGCACAGCTCAGTGGTTAAAGTACCTGCCTAGCGTGTTCAAGGCCCTGGGTTCGATTCCCCAGCATCACGTAAGCCGGGAATGGTGGTGCATGCCTGCAGTCCAGCACTCAGGAAGCCGAGGGAGGAGGGTTGCCATGAGTTCAAGAGCAGGCCACGTAGTAAGTTCTGGGCCAGCCTAGGCTACAAGGCAAGAGAGAACCTATCTAAAAAAAAAATTAAAACAAAAACAAAAACAAAGAAGGAACTTCCTGGAAGTGGAGTGATCTGAGATTCCCAGCCGCACTGCCCTGGGGCTGGATGCGGGACTTCTGGTCACTGTCCCAGTGGCCAGCAGCAGTGTCTCCTTGTGCCAGCCCTCAAGCTCTCGGGCAGCACCCAGGTGCACAGAGGGCCAGGGCGTCTGTGCTCGGGCAGGGATTTGCGTGGTCAAAGAGGAGCCCAAGACCAGGGCCGTGTGAGCAAGATCATGCGCTCCGGAGGGAAGCACTGTCTCCCCGCAGGCTGTGAGAAGGTGCCCCGGACAAAGGACAAAGGCTCCTAAGACAGGTAGGGACGTGAGGGACGTGAGGACAACTCTCGTGCCAGCGAACTAGGATCATTGACCCTCTCACCTTCTGACTTTTTTCTCTTTTTTTCGTGGTAGTAAGGATTGAGCCCAGGGCCTTTGCACTGAGCTCCGTCTCTGGTTCCTTTTATTTTTGATTTTGAGGCGTGGTCTTCCTAAGCCACTCAGTCACTCAGGCTGGGCTCAGACTTGCCATCCTCCTGCCGGGGCTCCCACAGTGCAGGGTGGCAGGCCCGGGCCGTCCCACCCAGCGTACGGTTTTATATTTGTTTTTTTTTTTTTTTTCTGGTTTTGAAAACAAGATCAAATGTGTATCTGTATAATCAAGTATTTACTTCTGAGATCTGCTTTATCTTGAGCTCTGGGTTTCCAAGATGCACCGCGTCGCTAGGCAGAGGTTGCTTGTGAAGCTGTCCCCGCCCTGGACGGGCAGCGGCTCTTCCGGGGTCCCCGGTGAGGCCGAGGACCCTCCCGTATGTGTGGGGGGCTCCTGTCGTCTGGCCTCTTTATGCCTGTTTTCCTGTTGCACGTGTGGCTTTTTCTTACTGATTCTTTGTAAATTTTTTTTAAACAGGAAGATTTGTTCTTTGCATGCACGAGCTGATACATAGTTGTATACATACTCTGAGTGTGGCGCTCGTGGACACTGCTGCGAGGTTGTTGCTGGTGGCTTCTGTGGTTGGCCACGCTCGCCGCGTGGCGATACCCTTTGTTGAAGGGAAGGGCTCAGTTTTTACATGGTATAGAATTGATCTGCCCTGTGGCTTGCTGTTGTGTGGCTGACAACACCCACCCTCTCCTGGGGCCAGAGAGCTGCCACGTGGGCTGCCCTCGCCTCTCACGTCTGGGGCTCTGACCCACGTAACAGCACCTTGGTGTGCCTGGATGCTCTCCTTTAAAGGGCCTCCTCCATCCCAAGGCGTGGCGGTCTCTGGCCTGGCCTCCAGCCTCTGAGCGCTGGGTCCCTCTCCACCCCAGTACCCCACAGGGACGCTAAGCTTTACGGCCTGGCCCGGCGGCTCCCACCTGCTCCCGAGAGCTGCCTGCCCAGTAGTCTGACTTCTTGGGAAGTCTCGGACGTGGAGGGGACAGTGAGGATTCTGAGCCGCCTCCCTGCTGCGTGGACCACATCCCTGAAGTGGGGTTGGGAGAGTTTGGAGTGTCTGGTTTGGGGTGGTGGCTGTTATTAAAACTCCTAATAAAGGAGAGGTCCTGGGACAGGAAGGGGGCAGGAAGAGGGTCAGACGGAAGACACACTTTAGTACGCGTGTCCACCAGAGCTGTCCTGCAGGGGAAGCAGCCAGGTGGGCGGGCTGTGACGCCCTTTGCCAATGTCCCTGAATGTCGCCACACTGGGAGGAACAAGGCCCTGAGCACGGCAGCCCCCCCAGCCAAGGCAGACTCTGAAGGAGCTTGCCACGCCTCCGTGGCAGGTTTCTGAGACCTCCCACCACAGGATCCTTGGCCATGTCCTGAGCGTGGCCTGTGATGCCGGCCACTGGCATTGGCCGTGGTTGCCTGGCTCCAAGCTCAGCTCAGCTTCTCGCCCCGGCATGAACAGGGCAGCAGCAGTGCTTCTTTCAGACTGAGATTCCGCATTTTGGAGAGAAGGGGCGATCCGCCTCCGCCTGGCTGTGTGTGCTTGTCCCCTCTGGGCTGTCACACTCGTGGCTCTGAGGCTAGGGGGGTAGAGATGGCAGTCCCTGCCCGTGACAGTGATGCAGACAGGGCTGGAGCCTGGCTCGGCGGCTGGAGCACAGGCCTGGGTTCAATCTCCCCGCATCACGTATGGCTTGGCTGCTTTTTTGTTCCTGTGATTCAATAACAGATAAGCACCACTTAGGGGAGAAAAAGCTTCATTTTAGCTCACAATTTCCGTGGGTCGCAGTCAGCCCGTGGGCAGCAGGCACACAGAGAGGGGCCGCCGGCTCCTCACAACATTGCCAATCGGAAGCCAGTCCCGTCCCATCCCAGAAGAAAGGGAGTTGCCCCCATCCTTCCTGGTCCCGTTCTGGTGATCTGCCCCTTTAGGGTCCAGCCTAAGTAGTCCACCCTTTCCATTGCACTCCTGTAATCTAGGCCACACGCCTGTGATCTGTAATCTGCCACAGGCCTGCCTTCCACCACATGCCCGTAGTCCACCATTCCTCCCAATACATGAGCCGGGGGTGGGGGGAAGGGGGAAGGTTCTCGGCTCAAAAGACAATAATGTAAAACTTAGCCCAGTGTGGTGACACATGCCTGTAAGCCCAGCACTCAGGAGGCTGAGGCAGGAGGATTGCTATGAGTTCAAGGCCAGCCTGGGCTATACTATGACTTCAGGAACAGCCCAGACTACAAAGTGAGACCCTGTCTCAAAAAAAAAAAAAAAAAAAAAAAAGTGCCGAGTTTTGGGGGTTTCCCTTGGTTGGTTGGTTGGTTTGGTTTTTGAGGCAGAGCCTTGCCACGTTGCCTAAGCTGTGTCCAAACTTGGGATCCTCCTGCCTCTGCCTCCTACAGTGCCGGGTTTACAGACCTTGGCCACCAGGCCCTGCTAAGATTTCCTTCTGTAGACTCAGGAAAGCATCATAGCCCAGCCAGCCCCGGCAGCGGAGGGCCCTCCCCGCTCCAGGCTGTGGAACTCGCACGCGGCCAGAAGCGGCGCTCGTGCCTTTGATCTCTGCAGCCGGGAGCCGCGTCAACTCTGAATGACCCAGAGGGCTGCCAAGCAGAGCTGGAATGACAGAGCTCGGGCTTGGCAAGCGTCCCCTCCTCGTGGACACGTGGCCTCCGAGGCGTCCTGTGGGTCTCTGGTTTCTTGGCTGCAGACTCCCCAGGATGCCCCGACCCTGCAGGGGCCCGCGCGCTCCTGCCTGGGGGTCGGATTCCTGGGGTCGTTGGAACTTGGTGCGGATGTGCTCTGTGCCTCCGGCCCCCAGGTGCCCGGCTCCCGCCCGGCTCCTGTCCTCTGTGAAGTCCCCCGCCCGCATTTTGGAGTCCCATGAGGGGCGCTAGAGATGTCCTTGTTTAAGCCAGTGGTTTGAAAAGCCCACTGGAATCCAGATGTAGTGACCTCCTCCTGTGCGTCCAAGACCCGATGTCCGCGTGACAAGTGCCCCGCCTGGGGTGGCAGAGCGGCTGGCACCAGGCACGTGCCTTGCCTGAGTCCCTCCGTGGGAAGCTTCGTGCCGTCTCCTCATCCCTCTGCCCACAATGCCGCGGCCTTCAGCTCCCTGTGTGGTGTTGGAAGCAGCAGCTCGCCCACGGCACTGAGACCTCACAGCTCCTTGCACGGCCTGGACAGCCGTACGCAGAGGCTGTCGGCGAGTGACAGCTTGGACTGCCACCATCCTGCCTTCCTCGCAGCCAGCCCCGCATCAGGGAGCAGTTCTAGCCGACTCTGCTGTGTGCCCTGCGTTGGCCCTCCAGTCCCCAGCATGCAGGCCTGTGCCTTCTGGGTGTTCGAGAGCGGTTCCTATGTCCCTTTCATAAATGTCTCCTGGGCACCGCTTGCCAAGAACTGGGGCTCCGGACAAAGCCAGCACGTACGGAGTGCCTGCTGGGATCTGTTATGGAACTCACCTTCCAGAGAAGGGGACAGGCGGAACCTGGCGGTGTGACGTGCAGGCCAGCGGGGAGGGGACAGGAAAGAAGCTGCCAGGTGAGCCAGAGACGGAGGGACAGTGAGAGTACGCCGTGCAGGTGTGTGTGTGTGGCGGGGGCGGGGGGGGGGGGGGGGGGGGGGGGGGGGGGGGGGGGGGGGGGGGGGGGGGGGGGGGGGGGGGGGGGGGGGGGGGGGGGGGGGGGGGGGGGGGGGGGGGGGGGGGGGGGGGGGGGGGGGTGTTGGGCAGGGGCAGTGGCCGTGGAAGGCCACGAGGGATCTGCCCGTGCGGGTGAGGGGAGTCGAGGGGCTGCTGGGGCTGGGGCGGAGGAGGCGGGTGGGTGTGGCTGCTGCTCACGAGAGTCTTGGGTGGGCAGACTTTTATCCGGAGGGATTCTCTCCAAAGAGATTTTTTTTCCTATTTAAGTATTTTATTTACTTACTTATTTTGTGGCACTGGGATCAAGCTCAGGGATTTGCACTGAGCTACACCCTAACCCTTTTCTTAACTTCTTTACTTTTCTTTTCTTCTGTTTGGAGTCAGAGTCTCACCAAGTTGCCAAGTTGCCAAGCCGACCTCAGTCTCCCTGCCTCTGCCTCCCGGAGTGCTGGGATTACAGGCTTGGGCCTCTACTCCCAGAACGTAAAGAGAATAAAAAATAAAAAAATTTAAAGCCTGGCTAAATAACCTATCAGGCAAGAATTATTTGACGTACGTAATATTGAGAACTTAATCTCACATCTTATGCTAATGAGAGAGTATAAGTACAAAATAATAGATTTTCATTGTGTGACAATCAGCAAACATAGATACATAAAATGGAAGTAAAACCACCTGTGACCTACCCTCTAGAGGGAAGACCGTTTCTGTCTTTACGTTTCATCCATTGAAGTTGCCTCTACAAACACGTGTAGACATGCAGGTTGCTTAGATACAGGTTGCTACTGTCAGACCCTTTGCCAGCTCCTCCGCTGTGATCCCAAGACCCCGCCTGTGGCCATCAGGCTCGGCCTTGCCCTTCTGTCTGTGTTGGTAGCCACCCCCTGGGGCAGGACACGTGCCTTCCTGGCCCGGACCTCAGAGAGGCGGGGAGAGCCTGCCCCAGTGGCCCTCACGCCATTTGGGAGACCCACAGGACTAAGCATTAAGGGACATCTGAGAGAACTTGTGATTACAGTTCCCAGAATTCTTTAAAAATGGCTTGTAGTCGGGACTGGTGGCCCAGGCCTGTCATCCCAGCACTCTGGGAGGCTGAGGCAGGAGGATCACAAATTTGAGCCTAACCTGGACAGCTTAGTAACCTGGTAAAAACCAATCTCAAGATCAAAAGAATAAAAATGGGCTAAGGAAAGAGCTCAGTGTGAAGGTCTTGAGTTCGATGCCCAGTATCACGAAAACCAACAACTTAACTGCAGTCGCGGTAGTGCGGCATTCTCACGCCGGGGACTGTTGTTGTGCGGGTGTGAGCTTAGTAAAACAGAGGGATGAGGGCTGCTCACCGCCATCTAGGGCAGAGCGGTCAGTGTATGTGACCGACTCACAGGACGCTTCACCCGGGAGAGCTCCTGCCTCTTCTGCGACAGCTAGGTAGGCTCGTGGCTGGTGTCCTCTCACTGCCGGTTCCATGGCAGGCAACTCCGGCCTCCGGGACCTTGACTGCAGCCCAGATCCACCCTGACTGCCCCGCAGTCTCGGGCTGGTGCCCTCTGGCTCTGGCACTGGCCAGCAATCATTCTGGACTTCCTACCCTAACCCTATAATTTCCTCCCTATGTACAGTTCCCATGAGTTCTGCCTCTCCAGGAGCCCACCCGTACAGGGCTGGACTGCGGAGGACCCCCTGGCCCGAGGGGGACGGCCGGTGCCTTCCAGCTCCTGTGCTCCTGGAGACACAAAGGAAGCCCCTCGTGGGTAGGCGCGGTGGAGACACAGCCCCTGTTCTGAAAGTCGATGAATAACCAGGCCCTTACCGTACCAGCTAGTCAGGGATGAGCGGGTTTTACTCTTACAAAAGCCTGTTAAGTCATAAGCAGTCACCCAAAGGTAGAATTCAGACGTCCCAGATTGCTACCCGGGACGGTGGATCTGAGCTGTGGTGGCTGGCGAGACGCAGGGAGCCACCCAAACCCACTGCCTCCCAAGGGGGCCACACTCACCCTGTGGCATTTTCTCGGGACAGTTCCCGCTCGGAGGGTGCGCCTCGGTCAGCTGGCAGTGGGTAGGAGACGCAGGGACAAGCAAGGCCGGCATGACTGCGGGGCGCAGCCTGGAGGGGCCAGCTGGGGTGAGCTCTGCGGGAAACCCCAGGGCGATTTTTAAAGATAATTTCAGAGACGCGCAGGGCTTGAACGCAAAGAAGAAAGGGAGGAGGCACAGGGAAGATTGAAGGGTGTGGAGGTTGCATTAGGTGATACGTCTCGAGATTCTGCTTCATGCGAGCCAGAGCGACGGACAGAGGCCCCAACAGAGACAAAGAGCAGAAGGCGGGGAGGGGGGGGGACGGTGACGAGAAGGAGCGTGGAGGCGTTGTAAACTGTAACTGCTTTTCTCAGTAGCCCAGACGTGGGATCCACCCACGTCATCCACAGGCTCACACGTGAGGAAAGTGTGATGTGTATGTGCCGTGGAATAGCATTGTGCCATTAAAAAGAATGGAACCCTGTCATTTGTGACGACATAGATGGACCCCAAGGAAGCTGTGTCAAGTGGAATGAGACAACCACAGGCACATGAATACTGTGTGATCTCACGTGTGTGTGGAGCCTGAGAGGACTGCTGACGGGGAGCGCCGGGGAGGGGAAGGGCGGGAGGGCAGGGTTGGGGTAAGGAGCAGGGCAGGGAGGGCTCTGGGGACAGGGAAGGCAGGGCTGGGGACGTGGAAAGGTTGCCCATGGGTTAGTCAATAGGATGGCAAAATTCTGGGACCCCGTGACCTGGCAGGCTGACGACACAGCCGTGTATCTCAGTGTAGAAGAAAGGACTTGGCAGTGTTCGCCACAGGAGACCAGAAGAGCCAAAGGTGACAGATTTGCGAGTTATCTAGATTTGATGATGACCAAGGTGCACACAAGTCAGAATGTCAAATTATACCTCATAGAAGTACAGATATGAATCAAAAATAAAGTAAGCAGTTTCTAATTTTATATGCATAATAAGTAAGCTCTTTCCCTACAGTCCTGGAGATGGAACCCAGGGCTTTTGTACTGAGGCATCCTCAGCCGCCCTCTCTGTTCTGTTTGGTGTTTTGAACTTGAGATTCTCACTGAATTGCCGAGTTGGCCGGGTGGGGATCACACACCAGACCCTCCCGTCTCGGCCGCCCAGAGTGCTGGGATTCCAGGAGCACACCGCCGTGCCCGGCTCTAGTGATGCTTCTTTAAAGGAATGCTTACCGTTCAGTGACTAGCGCTGAAACCCACCGTGCGCTGGTGTCGTGTGTAAGTTGCCTCCGGGAGGAACGCGGAGGAAGGCCGGGTGGGCCCTGCCGCCGGGAAGCCGCTTCCTTCGCCCTCTCTGTCTGTCTGTGACATCCCCACTATGGAACCGGTTAAGAGTGGCCCGGGCCGGCCCTCCATCTGGACCTCATTCCCCATGGGGCTGGGGAGCTGATCTGTGTAGACACGCACAGGCGTGTGTGAACACGTGTGGCGTGGCCTGCCACCTGGCCCGGCCCCGGGCAGCGTGACGCCCTCTGGCTGTTTGCTTCTCAGGCTCCGGCATCTCCAGCCATGGGAACAACCCCCAGGATGTCCCCAAGGCCTTTGACGACTGCATGCGGGCAGTGCAGGAGCAGGTGCCGGCCCAGCTTCACGGAGCCACGCGCGTGTACCTGGGAGCCACAGCAGGGATGCGGCTGTTGAGGTACCAGCTGGGGGCGAGCAGAGTGGGTGGCCGGGAGCCTGGGAGGGGCTAGGCCTCCCCAGGGACACGGCTGGGTGCCTCCATGGGCCCAGATAAGTCACACTGTGCCGTGAGTGCGGGCTTCGGTGGCCGGCACGCGTGTAGCAAGTATTTGATGCCTGTTTCCTGACTGTGTTGTGGTGCGGAGGCGGAACCCAGGGCCTTCACGCTGAGCTCCGTTCCCAGGCCGTTCTTTTGTTATGATTCTCAGACTGGGTCTTGCTGAGTCATTAAGTTGCGCGGGCTGGGCTCGAACTCGCAGTCCTCCTGCCTCAGCCTCCTAGAGTGCAGGTAGTCTTTAACTTAGTACTGGAGCGAAACAGGGCAAAAGGGGCTCCGTCTCCCTTAGAGTTTCACCATGAACTCTGGGATGGAGGCAGCCTGGGCTTAGCGGACGGGTCCCTGCTACTTTAGCCACTGTGTTATGCAGAAGGGCCTGTGGGCTTCCGCCCTGCACAGACCTGCTGGGGAAGTGACCTTTGCCTGGACACCAGGACGGTACCCAGGCGCCAGTGCAGATGCTTCGCAGGGTCGTGAGCAGAAAGGGATCAGGGTCCGATGGCCCCTTCCTCGGAGCCCACCGACCCTGCTGAGAGCGAGCTCCTGGCCCCAGGACTCTGCGGGGCCTACACCCCCAGCCCTCCCACCCCACCCTTTAAATTCACTTATTAGTCTGCTTATTTTTTTGAAACAGTTCTCTAAATCTCCCAGGCTGGGCTGGAATTTGTGATCCTCCTGCTTCAGTCTCCCAGAGTGCCAGGATTACAGGTGTGCATAACCGTGTCCCTCTGGCTGGCTGGTCACTTGAAAGACCGTTTTCTTCCCAAGCCTAGTGAACCGGCAGCTGGCTTTCTTAGACCACGGAGAAGGGAATCATCTCCCAGGGGAGAGTCCCCAGTAGGGTGAAGACCCAGGGGGCGCTGGGCCGTGGGGCCACAGCAGGGTCCGGGGCCACGTCCTGGTGGCACGGAACACCCATGTCTTTCCACCCTCGTCCAGCCTGATGACCCACCTGTCCTTCCTGGTTCCTCCCTCCTGAGCTCGCTTTCCTCTGCTGGAGGGGCTCCTGGCACAGTGCCCAGCGGGTGACCTCCACCCTCCTTGCCCTCCTAGAGCTGCTCCGGGCTGAGGCCGGGGTCTGTTGAGTTTCTGATTCCTAAAGAAGGACGTGAACTGCGCAGGCACCGAGGACCAGTGCTCCCTGGACGGCTGTTCCCCCTTGGCTGCCACAGGTCACCTGGGCACAGTCTCCCCAGTTCCCAGGGCGCATAACCACCAACGCACCGGCCTGTCACGTGCCACCCATGCCTGGCGGCCTGGCCCTGCAGGTGGGGTTGGCCCTGTCCCTAGGAGACTCAGTGTCCTGCGTCCCCCACTCCCCAAACAGGTTGCAAAACGAGACGGCTGCCAAGGCGGTCCTGGCAAGCATCCAGAGCTACTTCGAGTCCCAGCCTTTTGACTTCAGGGGTGCACAGGTCATCTCCGGGCAAGAGGAAGGGGTGTACGGGTGGATCACAGCCAACTACCTGAAGGGCAGTTTCCTGGAGGTGCGTGGGGCCCAGTGTGCAGCAGAGCCTCCTGCCTCAGCCCCCTGGACAGGAGCTGGGCGGGGACACTGAGAGACAGCGAGTGAGAGAGGACTGGCCGTAGTGTGGGTCCCCAAGGGGGCGAGGTGGGGGGAGGGGTCTCTGTGCTGCTTCCCACGAAACTGGGAGCCTGATCTTCTCACTGTGCCCAGGGGCTTCCGAGGGCATTTGGAAAATGGCCTTTATGAGGGATTCCAGCCACCTGGAGTGTGTGGAGCCCTTGGGAGGTCCCTGCCCCAAAGCAGAGGGCCCTCACCTGTGACTGGGGGGCCTCACCGCCTGGTCCCTGTACCCCTGTTCCGTAGGCACAATGGAAGTTCATGAGTGTCACAGACTGTAGGCCCGGGGCATTCAGGCTGTGTTGTGAGCCAGGACCTTTGCACTGAGCTAGATTCCTAGCTCATTTTTCTATTTGATTTTGAGGTGGGCCTCACTAAATTGCTAAGTTGCCCAGGTTACGCTGGATCGTAGGACCCTCCTGCCTCAGCCATCCGGAGTGTTGCAATTACAGGCTTGTGCCACTTGGCCCAGCTCGCCTATTTTTAAAATTTTAAATTAATTGTCGTGGTTAATAGTTGGGAAGTTTCACAAAAAATGTCCCACAAGTAGCTAGGACTCTGCACGCAGCCCGCATCCGGAGGCCTAGGGGAGGGCACAGCACCTCCTGCTCCTCGCCATAGGGCTGCAGGGGACGCCGGGGTGAGGATGTGGCACCTGGCCCGGGCCTCACATCCTCCACCTCCTGTTCCTGTCCCGTGGCAGAGGAGCCTGTGGCACGCGTGGGTGCACCCGCGGGGCGCAGAGACCACAGGCGCGTTGGACCTGGGCGGGGCGTCCACACAGATCTCCTTCGCTGTGGGCAACGCCGTGGGACCCAACGCCAGCGACATCGTGCAAGTGTCCCTGTACGGCTACACGTACCGGCTCTACACGCACAGCTTCCAGTGCTACGGCCGCGACCAGGCCGAGAAGAGGCTCCTGGCAGCCCTTGTTCAGGTGCTGGGCAGGCCATGGGGCGGGATGGGGGGGACACGGGTGACAGCCTCCCGGGACTGTGTCACCGGGGGCGGAGAGACACAGGAAGGGAGCATCGCCTGTGACTCTCGGGGACCCACGCTGGCTCCCCACTCCTCCTCCTCCTCCCTCTCACCCTCTGTTCCTGTGAGTAGGGCCAAACATGTTCAGGAATTTAGCCTGAAACGAAAGGAGCGCTTCACACCGGTAGTCAAGACGGGAGCGCCATCGCAAAGGAAAGCCAGTCCCTGCGGAAGGCATTTTGGTTTGGTTTGGGTTGGCTTGAGTACTGGCTTTTGGTTCTGCTGCGCCAGGGCTTGCGCACAGGCGGTGGCTCTGATCCCAGCTCATGTCTGTTGCTTGCTTGAGACAGGGACTCGCTCCATCGCTAAGCTCCAACTGGCAATTCTCGTGCCTCGGCCTCCCAAAGAGCCCCGTGTTAGTTTATTTTTTTAAATCAAATAAGTCACAGATCATTTTTAACACCAGTTTTTAGCATTACAATGAAGGTTTTGGTTAGGAGAAAATAGTACAGACAATGAAACCTTTGAAGAAACTTTGAAAGTTCCTTTGCATAAACTCTTCAGTATCTCAGCCAAGGTCGGCATGAAAGATCAGTGTTCACACTGGATTTTGTTTTATTTTTACGTTATAACGTTCAAAATGCAGTATAACATGCATTGTTTGTTAAGAGGCTTGCGAAAGTAAATCCTACATAACTAAAATAAGTTACAATCTGCATGTAACGAGGAGACAGTTCCACAGTCATGCAAAGAGTTTGGAGATCCTTTCGTGTCCACCCCCGAGTATTTCCTAAAAACATCCCGGTGTGTTCGTACAGTGGGACATTAACACAGCTCCCGGACCGCAGAGGCCTTTCTGTGAACAGGGAGCGGTGTGTGAAGGCAGGGCACTGCAGGAAAAGAGCTGTTGCTTATGGTTTCTAAAGACAGGAGTGAAGAAGAGGCGGGTCTGCTTGCATATGCACATAAGACTCAGGAAGGGCACCCTGAATCCGGCAGGCCTGACCTTTCCAGAGGGGCTGGAGGTGGGAAGGAGGTGTATGAGTTTTAGATTGCTTCCGTAGGCAGAGAGACAGTCTGTCCGAACTAGACTAATCTAAAGATGTGAGCTTTGTCACTGAAATGGGGCCCTGCAGGACCGGCTTGGGCAGTGTGGAGAGCCAGGCTCTGAGGGGCCGTCACCTGCCCCCACCTCTGAGTCCCCGGGACAGCCGGACAGCCGGGCCCAGGGCATGCTGACCTGCAGGATGTTTCTGACTCCTGCCAGTGGCCGCAGGGATTGTGAGAGTCTGCGGGGTCCTGGCTGCTGCCTTGACGCCTGGCTGTGTACCTGCAGAACTCTCCCAGAGGCCTCCCCGTGGCCAACCCCTGTTACCCTCGGGAGTATCGCGTCACCTTCCGCATGGGCCAGGTGTTCGACAGCCTGTGCACTGCCTCACAGAGGCCCGCGTGGTACGACCCTGCCGGCCCCCTCACCTTTGAAGGGGTTGGGAGCCCGTGGCAGTGCAGAGAGAAGGTGGCCGCCATGTTTGACCTCGAGGCCTGTGGCAGCCGGGAGGACTGCTCCTTCGACGGTGTTTACCAGCCAGAGGTCCAGGGACCATTTGTGGTGAGTGCACCTGCCCGCAGAGCCCGGCCGCGCCCGCCCGCTGCGCTCCTCATGCCTTTCCCGTCTCCCCTGCTTTCTTGTCCTTGGTTTTTGTGTGTGTTCTCGTCCCGTGGCCCTCGAGACCGAGCCCAGAGTCTCCACTGAGAGCTGCACGCTGGTCCATTCCTGTTTTTGATTTGTAGATAGTCTCACTTTCACCCGGCCAGGCTCCAACTTGGGATCCTCTTGCCTCAGCCTCCCAGAATGCTGGGGTGACGGGCCTGGGCCTGCAAGCTCAGCGCTATCGCCCAGTTTCTTCTCCCCACCCCACCCCCGAGCCTCCCTGTCTCACTGCCATCTGAGGACGTCCCCTCTGTGCTCCCACAGGCCTTTGCGGGGTTCTACTACACAGCCAGTGCCCTCAACCTGTCGGGGAGCTTCTCTCTGGACACGTTCAACGCGCGCACCTGGGACTTCTGCACCCGGAGCTGGGCGGAGGTCAGTGTGGAAGGGTGCCCCGTCAGGAGGGGAGTCGTGGGTTTAGGCGCATGCTCCGCTGGTCTGGGGGTGCTAAGCTGAACCTCTGCTCTCCTCGTCATGTGCATAGGAACGGGCTGGCTCCCCAGTTTGGGTACAGTCACTGGGCACCACAGAGGCACACTAATATGACGGATAACTTTGGGGGCAAACATAAAGACAGGGCAGTGAGGAGGCCTGTCCCCACCTGTGGGTGTCCCGGGGGCGTGCCCTGGGTCCCTGCCGAGGTCGTGAACCATCTTGGCCACTGTCTCACTGCTGGGACACAACACCCATCACCCACCATTTGAGAGAGGAAATCTTCATGTGAGCTCAGTTTCTGCACGCGGCGGAGGCGCAGCAGGAGGGAAGCCGGTCGTGGCATGGCCCACAGGAAGGCACGTGAGCAAGGAAGGACAGGCTAGGGTATGTCCTTCCAGGCCAAGGCCCAGGGATCAGCGCTTTCCAACCAGGTTCTATCTCTTTCTCTTTCCTTTTTTTTTCTTTTGAGACAGGGTCTTGTTCTGTGATCAAGGCTGATCATAGCAATCCTGCCGTCTCAGCCTCCTGAGTGCTAGGATTATAGGCATGTGCCACCACACCCTGCTTACGTGGTGCGGGGAATTCGAACTCAGGATCTTGTGCTTGCTAAGCAAGCACTCTAACCACTGTGCTACTCCTCCAGCCCAAAGCCTCATCTCTTAATGGCACACTAGGTATTCCATAACATCCAGATATACGAGGCTCTCGGCTGACGTTCCAGATCCAAACCGTAACAAGGACATTTTAATTGTTATGTTGTGTAACTGTGCTATTATTACATAGTCATTTTTATTATGGAATTCTGGGTGGTAACGTTTTTTTTAAAGCTGGGTCCAGTGACACAACTTTTAACCCAGTGCTCTGGGAGGTTGGAGCAGGAGGATCACAAGGTTGAGCCCAGTGTGTAGAACTTAGGGACGCACTGAGAGATCCTGTCTCAAAACCGAATTAAAAATGGCTGGAGATTTAACTCAGTGTGAAGGTCCTGGGGTCGATCCCCAGTACCACCAAAAAAATTAGGACTGACCGTTAGCCCTGGTGCCCTGAGGTGCACACTGGGCAGTGTGCCCGCCCCAGAGGCTGCAACTCTCCTTCCAGCTTCCCGCCTTGCTCCCCAAGTTTGACGAGGCATACGCCCGCTCCTACTGCTTCTCAGCCCACTTCATCTACCACCTGCTCGTCAGTGGGTATAAATTCACCAATCAGACGTGGCCCCAGATCCACTTCGAGAAAGAGGTAAGTCAGCCCCAGCTGGTTTCCTCAGATCCCAGTGAAGAGGGTCTCCGGAGACATGGCCAGAGGGGCTCTGAGGGTGCCGTGCGTCCATGAGGCCTCACTGCCCCGACCTTCGAGGGGAGGATGGACAGGGAGTTGCCAGGGACCTGAGGCCGAAGTCCGGCACACTGGGACTGGGTCAGGGTCTTGCTGCCACCCCATCTCCTGTGTCCCGTAGTGGGGCCAGACCCCCGTGGGAGCTCAGTGAACATGTGACTGCCAGCATGGTGTGTTATGGACCTGAGACTTCACCCGGAAAGAAGCCTCAGACGTGACTTTCAAAGAGCAGCAACCGCTTTCCTCCATTTCACATAGACATCAGAGTGAGATACAGGCTTCAGGCTCAGTGCAAGGGACTTATGTTACTAGCATATTAACATCTATCTCAGTTCGTTGCTGGGACAGAATACCCGACTTCCACAATTTAAGGGGGGGTGGGGTTATTTAGCTCACAGCGTCAGAAGGTCGGACACCGTGCCTTCACGGGCAGCTGGCCGTAGCAAAGGACAGGGCGGAGGCGGGAGAGCTGCTCACGGCACTGCAGAGAAGCCCAGTCCGGCAGGAGCAAAGTGCAGTGAGGAGCCGGCGACTCTGGAGGCCCAGGCGAGGCCGGAGCCGTCCCAGGGAGAAGCGGCGACCA
>PVKB01005296.1:0-102677 GCA_004027205.1 Ctenodactylus gundi
AACAACAACAACAACAACAAAAACCTTTCAAAACCTTTCTCCGTTAAGTTGTGTGTGTTGGGTATTTTCTCTTAGTAATGAAAAGGTAACACATCAATTATTGGCCTATACATTTTACCAAAACTTTTGGGGGATAGCTAGAGGCTACTGGGGATTGAATTTAGCATCCTCAAACTGAACTGTATTCCCAGGTCTTTTAAACTTATTTTTATTTTCATACAGAGTCTCTCTAAATCACTATAGCTGCCCAGGCTGGGCTCAAGCTTACAATCCTGCCTCCATCTCTCAAAGTGCCAGAATTCACTGTGCCCAGCTTCCACATCATTTTTAAGTAGGAATCTATGTCAGAAATGTTCAATGTCAAATATAGAAATCTAATATATTAAAATGTTCAGTAGGCATTTCTTGAATATCTGTGCTGCATGTTCAATAAATTTCCCATAATCTGATCTTCTATTGATGATTTTTATTAAACATATTGCTACATCAAATATCCTAGCACATTTATTTTCACTATCTTTTATGTTTCTGTAGAAAAATATTCTAAGAATATGGAATAATGGTGGATTTTCTTACAATGTCACTTTCCTCCCACCAGCAGTGAATTTTCATCTAGTTCTTACATCCTCCAGAGCATTATCAGTTATCACTATATTCATCACTATTCTGACAGGTGAAGCATTACACTACACTGTTTTAATGTCTTTAGACTTAATGATGTTTGGATCTCTTGGAACTTATAGCTATATTTGTGTCTGTGCCTATTTTTTAAGTTTTCAAATATGTTTCTCATCTTCAACCTTCACTTTCTTTCTGTGTATCCTAGTATTAGCATCTCCGCATCGCTTCCTAATACTTTAGGCATATGTTTATATTTATTTATTTATTTATTTTTATAATCTGTCTCACTAACAGTAAGAAAATCTCTGAGATCAGATACTTTGTTTTCCTCATCAAATAATAGCTATAGATCAAATTCAGTCTGCCACCTATTCCTGTCATTAAAAACTTTTTAGAATACCTTTATGCCCATTCCTGGATATGCCATGTCAGGTGTTATGCTAAAATGTGGAGTTGAGAGTTGCAGTAGACACTTTATCACTTGCAAACCAGAAAACATTCCTGTGATACTTCACACACACAAAAAAAAATTTGCCCAGCCCTGATCTAGGAAAACACCTTGCTGTTTTTTTAATAACTAAATTACAGAGAAAGAAGAGTAAACACCTATGTAGATACTCTTTATAGATTAAGGAGAGTGAAATAACCATTTTTGTTTTGCGTATACATATACATATATAGCATAACCAATTTTAAAATTTCTGTTCAATTATCAAGATGTAAGAGTTTTGAGTTTATGTGGTCTTACATGTTAATGTTTTATAAGATGGTTTTGAGATGTAATCAGATATTAATAAAGGTTCACCTACTCATTCACTATCACCAACCTCTTCCACATAAATTCAGTGGAAATTTTCTTTACAGCTTCATATAGAGTCATTGAGAGACTCTGCATTCTGTAGGTGGTACCACTAGGTCATTCTCTTGAGTCGGTTGGTAGTGAAGGAAAAAAAAATCAAAAGTGGGTAAAGAGACAGAATCTGCATCAAGCAGACTTTTGATCATACCGTATATGCTGAGGCAGACGTGGGCACACCTGTACAATTATAGGGTCTGTGTAGGAAAATTGGCTAATGATTCAAGTCAGAGACAGATATGGTGGGAAGAAATTCGTGGAACTGGCTGAGTGATGAAGGAAGCCAGGTATCTGTAGCACACCTCATTCAGAGCATGTCTAACAATCACGAAAAATCTAAAATAAAGGCGGACAAAATTAGAGTAGCATTTCCTAACAACTTGAGCCCCGTGTTGTTGACATTAAGAGATAGTAAAGGATTGCACTGGGGGCCACATGGCCATCTCTCATCCAAGAAGTAAAAACAGTTATAAAACCCAACAACAACAGCAACAACAACAACAACAACAACAACAACAACAACAACAACAACAAAGAATAGTGTCTTCTCATTTAAACAGAACTTTTGAGCAGGTTGGAGAAATGTGTCTCAACCCCAATGAGTTTCCTCAAATGCTCCTGACTCTACCCAGCAGGTAACATGGAGGAAGGGGCTAAAAAAAATCATTGCAGTCATAACTCTAGGACATCTGCTCTAAAGTGAAGTTCTTACAAAATGAGTATGTAGCTATGAAGTTTGCACAAAGGACAAAGCACAGTGTTGAGATTTGTGAAGAATACAAAGGAAACAATTTTTGTCTGGTAACAAAATCCATTCCTTTGGGAACCCTTCTTAACATGTCACAGCCAGGACCCCTTCTCTGGACCCTAGAAAATGGTAGCTGCAAGTCTACAGGCAGTAACCTGTGATGTGAGATCCAGCCATTAAGAAAAGCATTTGCCTTGGGTCTTTGCAATCATTGGCCAGGTCATGCTTACTGTGTAGAGACATCTTATCTCATATACATATTTTACGGAATGCTGGGCATCCATCCTTGGGTTCCACATTCTTTTTCTTACATTGGAAAAGTTAGGTCAGATGGAATTTGCAGGAATTGTAATCTTGGTATAAACTAATGTAACTGAATCTTTTGAGATCTGCTGGTCATCCATAAAAATGATGAGTATCAGATTTTTTGAAGAAAATGGCTGCAAATCTTTATTGAACACTTACTGTCAGGCAGTGTGTTCTCTGCTTTTCCTGAACTGTAGAATTTCTTGATGAAACAGCCCTCTGACGCAGGGTCTATTATTTTACCACCCTCATTTTACAAGATAAAGGAACTGGGGTGTAGGCACGTGAAGTAACTGACTCAGGTCATAATGAGTTGCTCCAAAACCCAGCTGTAGGCCAGCAGACTGTGGCGCCGATGCTCTTACCCAGGAAGCTTACGAGATCCTTTTTGCTTTCAGATACAGCATCTTGTCATCGCTAGTGCAGAAGGCAGAGCCTTCCATCTTGAAACACACAGACTTGGTGTTCCACTTGAACTCTTCGTGACAATCTTTCAGCAGCTCATCTGAAAAAGTTGTCGTGTGAATATGTTTTCATAAGACCACTGTAGAGTTAGTAACAGCTTGCAAGAGTGCATTAGTTCTTTTTCTTTTCATTATTTGTAAATACATGAATTCCAAATTCTATAATATACTAGAGACATGAGGTTAGAGGAATCCGTGAGCATCTATACCCAACCATTTTTCAGAGATTTACCTCTTTCCTAGCTGACTTTGCCTCTTTTTCTACCCTGTCATTCACATTGAGACCTTTTTATCTCATTATTTTTATGCATTTCATAAGAGGGACACTCATCTATAGTCCATCTTTTGTGCTTGGTCCACTTCACTGAGCATTATTGACTCGAAGTGGCCGACCCCGTTTTTACTCAAATGCTTCCTATCTGTCTTTATGGCTACATGGCATTCCATTGTGTATAGGTACCACATCTTCTTTTACCTTTCCTGATGGATGGTCGGGTAGGTTGCAGGATTTGGCTATTATGAATTGCGCTGCTATAAACATGGATGTGCATGTGTCCTTTTGGTATGTTGACTTTATTTCTTTTGGGAACATGCCCAATAGAGCAGTAGCTTGAACAAATGGGAATTTCTGTTTTCAGCTTTCTTGTGACTCTCCAGACTGCTTTCCATAATGGTTGTACCAGATGGTACTACTATTTTGTTCTAAACTTCACGGGTGATTCTCTTAGGCAGCATAGTAACAATGGTGGTTTAGTAAGAACATTTAGCAAAAAATTGTTCTCTTCCCTGAAAGAAGACTTTGGAGTTTTGGATAGATTAACAAAAACCACTGCTCAGACCTAAGGGAAATGTAAACAATCAAATGAATGGGCAAAAGCTAATGAGTAAAAACAGCGATTTGTTTGTAGCTATGAACTGGCAGGAAAATAGCAAATTCAATTCATCATAATCACCATTTTTAAGGCAGTGACAGTGCAGCCACTAGCAATTTGTTGACACTCTTGTCATTTATCAGAACAGGGAAAGTTTAGGTGGCATACTTAGTTCTTGGGAAAACTGTGGTAGCTTTCCAACACATTGTAGAATCTTTTCTTTTTAGAATTCATGTTTTAGATGTGAAATTTATTTTAGAAAATTAATCTTGTCTCTGGTGCTGAATTATCCAAAAGGCTCTGGATCCAAGCCAAATTATTTCTATATTGTTGATGTTGTTAAGGCCTGTGCACTCTGAGGTGGTTTTATATTTTACTTTACTTTAAATTATTGTAGTAGTCCCCTTTTCTTCAGTATTTCTTTAGTAAGTGATATCTTAGCTGTGCTTAGGTGGTCCAAGCCCTGTAATCCCATAACTCTGGGGGACTTAGGCAAGAGGAGTCTAACTTTGAGCCCTGCTTAGAGATTTACAAGACATTATCTCAAAATCAAAATTAAATAAGAGCTCAGAAATTTAACTCATAATATGTAAAGGTTCTGGGTTTGACTCCTTTACCACCAAGTAAATTAGCTATATTTTTCACTTATCTGTTTAAACCACTTTTCTGTTAAATTTTTCCTTTTTATAGTTTACATTGAAATGGCTTCTTTATAAAGAGAATGTAAAATTTCTATAAGAATAGCTTGTTATTTTTGTGAAGTATTAAAGTAAATAAATGAGAAACACTTTATAATAGTTTAGGATATTGCAGTAACACAAAAGTATGTTATGGCTAGTCCTTAGTTAACTATTTATTGCTTCCAAAGGAGAGTGAACAGAATGCAGTAACGTTCTTAGAAATCAATGAGTAGGATGGTTTTTAACGAGTTTATCCTTTTAATTAAAAAAAAAACTGATCTGTCTTTAGAGTCCCAAAAATAATATTCTCAATCACTATTGAGACTTTGTGACCACGATTCAAACTAGCTATCCATCCTAGAGGAAAGCTGGGGACCAACTACATAATGATGGTGAGGAATATGACAATGACTTCATAGTCACTCTCAGTCATCCCGTGCCAAGCCCTGTGGCAATTTAATTACATGACTTCTTGTAGCAATCACACCATGTTATGGCTCTTCTGCCCCTCTACCTTACAAACAAGGAAACTGAAACTTAGATTACCCAGCGACATTCAGATAGGAAGTAGCAGGAAAAATCAAACTTTAGCCTGTCTGCCTTTCAGCTCAAACTGGTAACCATGCACTGCCACCCACGTCTCTCTGTTATGTAATGGAAGACAGCCACTGGGATGGTCCCTTTAGCCCCAAGTCTTCGGTGGTTGGTTCTCAGGGTTCAAAGCTACTGGGCAGCTTTAATTTAAACATCACTCCAAGATTGCACTTACCTTTCTCATAATTACCTAGTATTATCACCATCTTCTCTCTTCCTCTCTATACTTCTATCTATGGGACAAACTACCTCTTGTTTTACTTAAAATGAGTACTATTATCCCCCGAATGTGTAAATAGGAGACACTGTCACTGTGAGCCTCTATGAAGAAAGTGTAAGGCAGCAAATGAACCTGATCATGTTCACTTTGCAGAAGGAAAGAATTTATTTCCATTACCAGGGGATACATCTAAGGATAAATCTATCATAAAGCCAGATCTATGTTTTGTTAACATTTTTATTGCTACATGTTCCCGATACAACAAACAGCATCAGTAGTGTACACTTTGATAAAAGGGAAATTTTAGCTTAGTAGAAAAGGTCAGCAGTGCAATGAATATGTACATCGTGGTGGGGCGTGTGTGTGTGTGTGTGTGTGTGACCATCTCTGTAGCAGCCCTGTAGACCAGACAGACAACCATGCAAGTAAATGAGAGAGAATATCCTCCTAAGTCTCAGGGATTGTTTTACTATCTGGGATTCATCTAAATTATCTGATCATCAAAATCCCTGCATACAGTAGCAGCAATCCTTAGAGGTACAGAAACAATGACTTAGGCTGTTAGTTTACAAGGGTTTAAATGCCAAAGTCCTTATTTATTTTGTGGTTTGAGAGGTTAACATACCTATATTTTCATAAATTTTTAGAGAATTCAGGGATTGACCTCAGAAACACTTATGCTGCCAACACTTATGTTTCTTTAAGTATAATTCCTGAAGCTTTTGTCTTGCGCTTTTAAACATATTTCGAATCCACTCTTTCATTGAACAGTTAAGTTCCGATTTTGTTTCCTTGAAGGGGAATACGTCATCAGCTTTTTAATCGACTACATCAAAACTGCAAAATGATTACATAAGATTAAATTTGTTCAACTTTAGCTCTTTAAATTGGCTGAGGTGATTCGCTGAAATTTCCCCCTATGCACAGAAAAAAGCATGCATCTCACATTATGTTCTCTACCGAAACATGTCATTGATAGTAGTGTAAATATTTAGCACATAAAAATACTATCAGGAAAAAATCAACTTTTAATAAATATCTTCGGTTCTGAATTCTATATACAAATACTTTACATCCACTCCCTGGAGAGAGAGCATTTCTGGTTTTGTTGTGATCAAAGTGATCATTGACATAAATTACCAGCACAATATTGCAGTCAGATGCACTGTGGTTGTGAACATTCGGACATGTACCATGCAGAAAATAAATAACAAATGCTTTCTTGAACCTGCTTTCAAAGCATTACCATACATGAGTATCAATTCCAGTTTGATACTTTCTCAGCTTACCAACATACAAATTACCCTTATGTTTCCTTTGTCATTAATATAGTACATATAGTACATACTGTTTGTATATTAACAATGAGAAAGAAAAACAAAAATTGGGACATGTCACTTGATGTTTTAAGTCTTGTCTTATACAGGCTCACTCACTCACTGTCCCCTGTCACTGTATAGTACACTAAGACACCAAACCTGTTTCTTTTAATTATAAAGAGGAAAGCAATCAGTAAAATGAGATCTGTTTATGTGAAGCTTCTTTTTCAATAATTATGACATTGTTGACTTAACAAAAATGATATGACAAAACCTTGTGTTGTCAGTAGCAGTAACTCTAAGTTCTTCATAATGTTCCACTTTGAGAGTCAACCTATGTAATGTCAGATAAGGCAATGCTCAATGGTGGGCACCTAGGACATCCAGAAATGTAAGACAGTAAACAATCATTTGAGAACACTTCTTAAAATAATACTGATTTCTGCAATATACAGTATTTACATGACAGCTGCAAATTTGCTCATACAATATTTCTAATATAGATAAATAGGAATATGAGTCTTAGAATTTTCTGCCCATTTCTGAAATTTCTTGAAGTGTAAACTGTTGGCACCTTTTTACTCTATCATTTTTAAAACAAAAAATCAGATGATATGCACAATTGGTTCTAGTCCCTTTTCTTCTTTAGAAAGCAACACTCAGAAACTTCCTTTCCTTCTGGTAATCTCTGGTGCTTTCTTCCCATGACTCCTGGTGGGTGAGTCAATGCGGAACAGGAGAGGCACGAAAGCAACTTGAAAGTGAACCAGCACTTTTTGTTCTTCCACGTGCAGCTAAGATGAGTCAACAATGGAATGTTTCACTTTAGACAAAGTGTAGGCACCGTGCAGAGGGAGGCTGTCTGGGTTTCCCTTGGCCTTCTAGCCGTGTAGGCTCACTTCCTCATCTTTCTAAGGAGGATGAGTTGACTGGATGTCTCTCACTACTAATTTTCTCTTCTTTCTTGGAGGTTCTTGTCTGAGAAGCACCTATGGATTCGCCGGCTGCAAGGAGGGGAGCAGCAGCCGTCTGTGAGGCAGAACGTAGGTGGCCACTCCTGGGGGGTGAGGAAGGTGGCACTGGGCCCAGTCTCATCAGAATCTTTCTTCTCACTTGCTGATCCCTCTTCTGGCGTAAGTTAGCACCGTCAGCCTTGCCGTTCAGCCTGAAAGCAGCAGCATATGCAGTTGGACTTCCCCACGATGAGATGCTACTCAAAGATTTTTTCTCAGCATGGGTCTCTGAGTAGTAAGGAACCAAAGGTGTAGGCAACACGAGGGATCTAGGGAGGTCACTGGGTCTAAAGATGGCATCATCGTGAGTCTCGGGAGGTTCTAAAAGGTACGGGGGTGGCAGGGTGCTGCTGCGCTTGCTGCAGGACTCGCAGCACAACCTGTGGTAGCCTGGTATGGAGCAGTATCGCGCCAGCACCTCCATCTGACAGAAGATGGACTTGTCTCCCAGACACGGCTCATCTGCAAATATCAAAAAGAAAAATATTTTACACATATTTTAGGTGTAAAAGGGAAGAAACTGAAATTAATGATCATGAAAAGATTTCAGCACAATCCGATGCTGATGAGAATTATCCCCATGAGCTTTTACACTAAAAATACGAACATTAGGATGAATTCATTAAAGCGTTCTTTAGCTACCAAGTGCTGAAGATACTACCCTATTATTTTCAGACCACTAAAGATAGGATTGTCTTCTGTGTAGTAACATACAAGCAGAAAATAGGATTGATTTTACCACAACTATTTCTAGGATGAAAAGAAGCATTTGTCTTTTTAAATTACATTGTAGCTTCTTTCTAGCTTTCTAAGAGGGTATGCTTTATGTTGTTTAAAATCAAAATAGATACAACTCATTGAAACAAAATCTTAAAACTGCCAAAATAAAAGTAAAAACACTATTTTGATAAAAAATATTCTTGAGCTGGAATGAAATAATTATATAATTGTCACTTTGATAGCATTTTATGCTTTGAAGTAACATACAACATTTGATATATATTCACTGTTTTATGTTAAAATTTTATCGATTGCAAGCAATAAAAGTACTAGATTTCAACAAATTTAAAATTTTATCGATTGCAAGCAATAAAAGTACTAGATTTCAACAAATTTAAACAGGAAGCTCAGAAAAATGTGGACTTACTTTCAGTCTCCGCCCCTCCCCAGCATTGCTATAGAATACAGGCATATTCTGTTAATGTATTTCAAGCCTAAAGTCCTAGGATCAGAGACCTTTATCTGACCTTGTATTCTTTTTCTTTCCTCTGACCCCACCCAAAAGCTTAGAAGTATGATCTGTTCTCTCTGGGTTGCAAAAGGACTCCATGGAAGTTTCTGTAAGCATGAGCTCTTAGGCATTTTAGAAACCCATTCAAAGCCCAAGGCCCCATAGAGCCAGGATGTACTCGTGTAAGGAAATGCAAAGGTGAAGAAATTTTGAGAGAGAAGGTATCCATTAACTTGGTGGTAACTTGTCCAGGCACAGACAGAAAAGCTTCAAGACAAATAGTTAACTAGTTAAACCAAAACATAGGGTCACATGAAAAAAAAATCAGTCATTGACATTTAGCCTTCTAACCACACTCAGAAAAGAGGCTTATATCTAACCTCAAAAGGCCATTTAGCTCCACCAGTAGTTTGAAAAAAAAAAATAAAACAACTGTTAGCATTTGACTCAAATATGTGTCCTTTTAAAGCACTTACAAATGGTGTTTAGGACTAAATTCTTAGTACAATAGAGCAGCAAGAAGGAATGCAGGACCACCAAAGGTTATCTTCTTGGCAGGTCAGTTTTGTAATAAAAACATTTTCTTCTGGCTAAGGAGGAGAATGAAGCAAATTCTGGCTGATAACTGGGCACATGTGCAAAACCTCGGACCTCCACCAGCTGTTCAGGTAAGTAAAGCTCACCTCTCAGCAGTAACGGATGCACAACAACAAAATATTACAGTGACAGTAAGCTTATTTAAAGCTTCTAATTGGGTATAGTTTGCTCTTTTGACTCGTCTTGGGCTTTGAGCTTTTAAATACACTATATAATATGAAATGATTCAATACGTAAGTCCTCTGTCTCCCCCTAATGGTCACATTTGTGAAACTTCATAGTAAGATTAAGGTTTAAAAACTTGAAATTTTCAAACTACAAAATATTAGGAAAAAAATAATGCCTTGCCAATTATTTTGTGGAAAAAAATCATGAAAGATGTGAGTATTCCAACGGTGGTTGGATTACGAGGTTGGAATCGGAGGATAAAGCAACATTTTTGGCCCCGAGTCTCACTACTGCATCAATGCTACGTCCACAGCTGTCGTTAGGAATGAACTTAGGAGAACACCATTTGAGAGGATGTGGGTTGGATGGTCTCCATGCATGTGCCTCTTCGAAGCTTACCTGCAAGGTGACAGGACTTAGGATTTGTGGTTGCTTGACGTTGCTGTCTGATATCACACGAACACAGAGGAGCACATCATCATCTATGAAGCCTTTACCAGGCACAAATACACTGGTACCTTGACCCTAGGCTTGCAGTCCTGGCCTATCTATCCTGCTGTTTATATTTTATCTGCTCTAAGTATTTCTTTATAGAAGTCTCAATGAATAAGGACAGCAAGCAGGGAGCTGGGTGGAATTGGGTGCGACAAGGGGAAGAGAAAATGGGGAGACCAATGAGGAAAAAAAAGGGGAAAGGCAGAAGGAGAAACATGACAGAGAAAGGCCTAAGAGTCATGTCCCAGAGATGCCAAGGAAGTGAGCAGCGTACAGGTATCAGGTCCAAGGAAAGCAAGAGAGATCAAGCAGATGCCTTTGGGAGGAGCCAGCAGAGCTACAGTAAGGGTGCAAGGCCTGTGCTTCATGGATTCTACTGCGGTCTTGCAGTGGTTCCGGTTCCAGCGTCTCCAGTTCCGCCTCCACCTTTGGGAGGAGCCAGCGGAGTTACAGACAGGGTGCGCATCCAGGATTCCGCTATGGTCTCGCGGCAGTCCCGGATCTGGCACCTCCGGTTCCAGCGCCGCCTTTGGGAGGAGCCAGCAGAGCTACGGACAGTGACAGTGTGCCATGGACTCTGGTGCGGTCTCCCAGCAAGCCCGGATCCGGTGCCTCCAGTTCCGGCGTCGCCTTTGAGAGGAGCCAGTGGAGCTAGACAGTGAAGGTGCGTGTCCCACGTGTCATGGATTCTGCTATGGTCTTGCAGTGGTCCTGGTTCCCGGGCCTCAGGTTCTGGTGCCGCCTTTGGGAGGAGGAAGTGGAGCTACAGTGAGGGCACGTGTCCCGCGTGTCAGGGATTCCACTATGGTCTCACAGCGGTCCCAGTTCCGGTGCCTCCAGTTCTGGCACAGTCTTTGGGAGGCGCCAGCGGAGTTAGTGAGGATGCGCATCACATGCGTCGCAGACTCTGCTGTGGTCTCATGGCAGTCCCGGTACCTCCTGTTCCAGCGCCGCCTTTGGGAGGAACCAGCAGAGTTACAGTGAGGGCGTGTGTCACGGATTCTGCTGTGGTCTCGCGGTGGTCCCGGTTCTGGCACCTCAAGTTCTGGCGCCGCCTTTGAGAGGAGCCAGTGGAGCTACAGACAGCGAGGGCACGCCGCAGAGTCCGCTGTGGTCTCAGGGCAGTTCTGGCACCGTTGGGAGGAGCCAGCAGAGCTACAGACAGGGTGCGCTGCGGAGTCAGCAGCGGTCTTGTGGCAGTCCTGGTCCCAGCGCCGCCTTTGGGAAGATGTAGCGGAGCTACAGACAGGGCACGTGTTACGCGTGTCATGGATTCTGCTGCGGTCTCACGGCGGTCCCGGTTCCAGTGCCGCCTTTGGGAGGAGCCAGTGGAGCTACACTGAGGTTATGTGTCCTGCATGTCGCAGACTCTGCTGCGGTCTCGCGGCGATCCCGGTTCCAACACTGTCTTTGTTAGGAGCCAGCAGAGCTACAGTGAGGGCACGTGTCCCGCACACCACAGATTCCTCTGCGGTCTTGCCGCGGTCCTGGTTCAGGCGCCGCCTTTGGGAGGAGCCAGCAGAGCTACAGTGAGGGTGCGCGTCCAGTGGATTCCGCTATGGTCTCACAGCGGTCCTGGTTCCAGCGCCCTCTTTGGGAGGAAGAAGGAGAGCTATGGACAGGGAGGGCGCGCCACAGATTCCACTGCGGTCTCGTGGCGGTCCCGGTTCCAGTGCCGCCTTTGGGAGGAGCCAGCGGAGATACATTGAGGACACGTGTGTCGCCCGATTCTGCCGCTGCCTTTAGGAGGAGCTAGAGAGGTGCGCCGTGGAGTCCGCTGCGGACTCGCAGCAGTCCCGGTTCTAGCGCCGCCTTTGGGAGGGAGCCAGTGGAACTATACACAAAGAGGTGTGTCCTGCATATCACGGATTCTGCTGTGGTCTCGCGGCGGTCCCGGTTCCCGTGGCTCTGGTTCCAACACCGCCTTTGGTAGGAGCCAGCGGAGCTACAGTGAGGGGGAGGGTCCCCCGCACCACAGATTCCGCTGCGGTCTCGCGGTGGTTCCGGCGCTGCCTTTGGGAGGAGTCAGTGGAGATACAGTGAGGGCGGGAGTCCGGGTCACAGATTTTGCTAAGGTCTCGCAGCGGTCCTGTTTCGGGCACCTCGGGTTCTGGCGCCTTTAGGAGGAAGCGGAGCTACGGAGAGAGAGGGCACGCCACAGATTCCACTGCGGTCTCATGGCAGTCCCGGTTCTGGCATCCCCTATGGAGAAGCCAGTGGAACTACAAACAGTATGGGTGAGCGTCCCACGCACCGCAGATTCTGCTGTCTCGTGACTGTCCAGGTTCCCCCACCGCCTTTGGGAGGAGCCAGTGGAGCTACAGTGAGGGTCCACGTGTTGCGGATTCTGCTACGGTCTTGCAGCGGTCCCGGTTTCGGCACCTCTGGTTCTGGTGCCGTCTTATGGAGGAGGAAGTGGAGCTACGGACAGTGAGGGTGCACCGTGGATTCCGCTGCAGTCTTGCAGCAGCCCCAGTTCTGGCGCCACCTTTGGGAGGGGCTAGCAGAGGTAGAGTGCCCGTCACGGATTCCGCTACGGTCTCATGGCAGTTCCGGCACCGCCTTTGGGAGGAGCCAGCAGAACTACAGTGAGGGCACGCGTCCGGAGCACCACAGATTCCGCTGCACTTTTTCAGCAGTCCTGGTTCCAACACCACCTTTGGAAGGAGCCAGTGGAGCTACAGCCAGGGCGCACATCCTGTGGATTCCGCTACACTCTTGTGGAGGCCCCAGTTTCTGGCACCGCCTTTGGGAGGAGGAAGCAGAGCTACGGTTTGTGAGGGCGTGCTGTGGTTCCACTGTGGTCTCACGGCAGCCCCGGTTCTGGCGCCATCTTTGGGAGGGGCCAGCAGAGGCACAGACAGGGTGCCCCGCGGAGTCTGCTGCAGTCTCGTGGCGTGCTGGTTCCAGCACTTCCTGTTCTGGCGCCACCTCTGGGAGAAGCCAGCGGAGCTACATTGAGGATACGCGTCCCATGTGCCGATTCCGTGGTGGTCTTGAGGTGGTCCCGGTTCTGGCGCTTCTGGTGCCGCCTTTGGGAGGAGCCAGCAGAACTAGTGAGGGTCTCCATGGATTCCACTGCGGTCTTGCAGCGGTCCTGGTTCTCCCACCTCCGGTTCCCGTGCCACATTTGGGAGGAGCCAGCAGAGCTACAGACAGTGAAGGCACACTGCGGGTTCTGCTGTGGTCTCGGTTCCGGCGCCGCCTTTGAGAGGAGCGAGTGGAGCTAGACAGTGAGGGTGAGTGTGCCACGTGCAGCAGATTCCACTGCGGTTTCGCGGTGGTCCAGTTTCCGGTGCCTCTTGTTCTAGTCCACATGTGGGAGGAGCCAGCGGAGCTACAGAGAGAGCATGCCGTGGAGTCCCCTGCGGTCTCGTGGTGGTCCCAGATCAGGCACCTCCGGTTCCGGCACCACCTTTGGGAACCAGTGGAGCTACAGTGAGGGCATGTGTCCCGTGTGCCGCAGTTTCCACTGTTTTCTCAGCAGCCCTGCTTCCGGGGCCTGTGGTTCCGGTGCTGCATTTGAGAGGAGCCATCAGAGCTATAGACAGTGAGGGCGCGTGTCCCACGTGCCACACATTTTGCTGCTGTCTCGTGGCAGTCCCGGTTCTGTTGCTGCCTTTAGAAGGAGCCAGCAGAGCTGCAGATAATGAGGGCGTGTGTCCCTTGTGCCACAGATTCCGCTGCAGTCTTGGTTCCAGCGCCACCTTAGGAGCCAGCTGGAGCTACAAACAGTGCAGGCGAGCTTACCTCGCGCCGCAGATTCCGCTGTGGTCTTGCAGCTGTCCCAGTTCTGGGGCCTCTGTTTCCAGCGCCACCTTTGGGCAGAGCCAGCTGAACAATAGTGAGGGCACACCATAGATTCCACTGCAGTCTTGTGGCAGTCCCAGTTCTGGAACCTCTGGTTCCAGCACCGCCTTTGGGAGGAGCCAGTGGAGTTAGTGCAGACGCGTGCCCGTGTGTCCCGTGGGTCGCAGACGCTGCTGTGGTCTCGCAGCGGTCCAGGTTCTGGCAACACCTTTGGGTGGAACCAGCAGAGTTAAAAGAAGGGCGCTTGTCACGGATTCTGCTGCGGTCCCGGTTCTGGCACCCCCTTTGGGAGGAGCCAGCAGAGCTACAGCCAGGGTGCACTGCGGAGTCCACTGTGGTCCCAGGCTACAGACAGGGTGCGCCGTGGAGTCCACTGTGGTCTCATGGTAGTCCCAGATCAGGCACCTCCAGTTCCGGGGACACCTTTGGGAGGAGCCATCAGAGCTACAGACACTAAGGGTGAGCGTCCCACGTGTCACAGATTCTGCTGTGGTCTCACGGCGGTCCCCGTTCCAGGACCTCTGAGTCCTTTGCCGCCTATGGGAGGAAACAATGAAATTAAAATGAAGGCGCTTGTTGCAGATTCCACTGCGGTCCCGGATCCGGCGCCTCCAGTTCCAGCGCTGCCTTTGGGAGGAGCCAGTGGATCTTACAGACAGGGCGCGCCTCACGGTGGTCCTGGATCAGGCGCCTCCGGTTCCGGTGCCACCTTTGGAAGCAACCAGCGGAGCTACAGACACTAAGGGCGATCGTCCTGCCCGCCGCAGATTCTGTTGTGGTCTCTCAGCATTCCAGGTTCCGGTGCCACCTTTGGGAGGAGCCAGCGGAGTTACAGTGAGGTGAGTATCCGGTGTCTCGCAGATGCTGCTGTGGTCTCTTGGCGGATCCCGCTCCGGGACCTCCAGTTCCTGAGCCACCTTTGGGAGGAAGCAACGGAGTTACAGACAGGGCATGCTGTGGCGTCCTGCAGTCCCAGTTCTGGCACTTTGCAGCGGTTCCAGGGCTGGCGTAGGGAGGAGCCAGCAGAGATACAGAGAGGGCACACATCCTGTGTGCTGTAATCTTCACAGCAGTTCCTGGCCATTGCAGGGAGGAGTCCGAGGAATTAAGGACAGCGAAGGTGTGCGCCCCATGCTCCGTGATTTCTACACTGGATCAGAGGCCGTTTTAAGGAGGAGCAGTGCAGGTGCGGTGTTAGGGTCGAAGGCTATCACTCACTACAGTCAGAGGCAGGTCCGGGGCAGCACAGGATGGAGCCAAGAGGGAGTGGACCGGGGAACTCGAGTTCATATCCCCACCACCCAACTCCGCGGTGGTCAGTACGGAGACTGTGTTCTCCCATCACTGGAGAGAGCTGTACTGGGGAGAACCACATAGGGGAATCCAGGGACAGACAACCAGATTCAACCAAAGACAACAGAACCATGAGGAAACATGGAAATAAATCTCCTTCAAGAAATCTTGACATACCAGAAGAGCATACCAGGAATCCTGAAAACGTGGAAGCTAAAGATGAAAATGGCACAAATGATGGTAACTTCTGGGCCCAGAAATTCACCCAGTTAAAGCTGGAGTTAAAGCAGTAATTAAAGCATGAAATGATGCAGGAAATAAAAATCAGATCAAGAGCTACGCCAAGACCTAAGCGGTAAGAGAAAAGCAGAAGGTGACCTACAATGGTAAGCCCATCAGGATAACTGCAGATTTCTCAACCCAGATTCTAAAAGCCAGGAGACCATGGAGCAATGTCATTCAAACACTAAAAGAACACAAATTCCAACCACGACTACTTTATCCAGCAAAACTATCTTTCAAACTAGAGGGAGAAATTAAAATCCTCCATGATATAGAAAGCTTAAAGAAACTTGCAGCCACTAAGCTTAAAGGAAACTTGGATAGCGAAAGAGAGGCCAACGACACAAGAGACCCCAGAGAAAAAAACGTCAAAAACCTAGATGAGAAAAATCTGAGAAAAAAGTAAAGCCACTAAACAACTTGGAAAAACTAAAACTATGGCAGAACACACCAAACATACCTCAGTAATTACCCTAAGCGTGAACGGCCTCAACTCACCTATCAAAAGAAATAGACTAGCTGACTGGATCAAAAAAACCCACAATTTGTTGCCTACAAGAGACACACTTCACCCACAAGGAAACTCATAGACTGAAAATAAAAGTTGGAATTCAATATTTCATGCAACAGGTCCCAGAAAACAGGCAGGGGTAGCTATAGTAATGTCAGACACATCAGATTTCAAAATAAAACAGGTGAAGTGAGACAAAGATGGACACTACATATTGGTTAAAGGAACATTAGAACAGGAAGAAATCACAATTATCAATATATATGCCCCCAACTCTAGAGCACCCATTTATGTTAACCAAAAATTACTAGATCTGAAAGGGCACATAGGCCCCAGTACAATTATAGTAAGGGACTTAAATACTCCTCTATCACAAATAGACAGATCAACCAGACAGAAAATCCACAAAGATATACAACCATACTATAGAAAACTTGGACATAACAGACATTTACAGAGTCTTCCACCCAACATCAACTGACTTCACGTTCTTCTCAACAGCACATGGAACATTCTCTATAATAGACCACATCCTAGGACATAAGTCATGTTTAAACAAGTACAAAGGAATAGAAATAGTTCCCTGCATACTCTCAGACCATAGTGGAATAAGACTGGAACTTAATAGCAGCAGAAACAGAAGAAAACACACAAACATGTGGAGACTTAACAACCTACTACTGACCAAATAATGGATCATAGAAGAAATCAAAGAAGAAATCAAAAACTTCGCAGAGTTAAATGACAATGGAAGTACATCATATCAAAGCCTATGGGACATGATGAAAGCAGTCCTTAGAGGAAACTTCATAGCCATAAATGCACATGTCAAAAGAACAGAACAGTCACAAATAAATTCGCTAATGATGCACCGTAAGGACCTAGAGAAAGAAGAACAACTTAACCCAAGAGGCAGTAGAAGAGAAGAAATTTTAAAGATCAGATCTGAAATGAGATTGAGATTAAAAATACAATAAAAATGAGTCAAAGAGCTGGTTCTTTGAAAGAATTAACAAAATCGGCAAACCTCTTGCCAACCTCATCAAGAAAAGGAAAGAAAAGGCACAGATTAGCACACTCAGAAATGAAACGGGTGAAATTACAACAGACTCTGCAGAAATCCAGAATATTATAAGAAATTACTTTGAACACATATACTCAAATTTGAGAACTGAGAAGAAATGGACAACTTCTTAGATACATATAAAATGACAAAATTAAATGAGGAAGATATAAAAACCTTGAACAACCCCATCACGCACTCAGAAATTGAAGCAGTAATAAAAGCTCTACTAACAAACATAAGTCCAGGCCCAGATGGACTCACAGCAGAATTTTTCAGTACTTTAGGGAAGAACTTACTCCAATCCTCCTCAAAGTATTTCATAAAGTAGAAAGTGAAGGAATGCTACCAAACTCATTTCTTGAGGCTAGCATCACACTTGTCCCAAAACCAGACAAAGACTTAACCAGGAAGGAAAATTACAGACCATTATCCTTAATGAATATAGATGCAAAAATCCTCAATAAGGTTCTGGCAAACAGAATCCAACAAGTAATCAGAAAGATCATACACCATGATCAAGTGGGCTTCATCCCTGAGATGCAAGGCTGGTTTAACATACATAAATCAATATAATACACCATATCAACAAAAGCAAAAACAAAAACCACATGACCATCTCTATTGTTGCAGAAAAAGCCTTTGACAAAATCCAGCGCCCCTACAAGATAAAAACACTGAGAAAAATAGGTATAGAAGGGCCCTACCTAAAACTCATACACGCCATATATGCCAAGCCTACTGCAAATATCATAGTAAATGGAGAAAAATTGAAATTATTCCCTCTCAAATCAGGAACAAGACAAGGCTGCCCACTCTCACCACTCTTATTCAACGTAGTTCTTGAAACACTTGCCATGGCAATCAGAAAAGAAAATGAAATAAAGGGAATCTGCATTGGAAAGGAGGAGGTCAAACTTTCCTTATTTGCAGATGATATGATTGTCTATATGAAAGACCCAAACAACTATGAAACTCCTAGAAATAATTTTAAAAATTAGCCAAGTCTCAGAATACAAAATTAACACTAAAAAATCAATAACATTTCTATACACTAACAATGAACTTATTGAGCAAGAACTCAGAAAAAATTTCATTCTCAATAGCTCAGCAAAAAATTAAACACCTAAGAGTATACCTAACCAAGGACGTGAAGGACCTATATAAAGAAAACTACACTACACTGAAGGAAGAAGTTATAGGAGACATTAGAAAATGGAAAGGCATCCCCTACTCTTGGATAGGCAAAATAAATATACTCAAAATGGCTATACTACCGAAACTGATATATAGATTCAATGCAATTCCTATCAAAATACCTACAAGTTTCTCCAAGGAACTTGAAACAACAATTCTTAAATTCATATGGAACCAAAAGAGACCGGGAATAGCCAAAGCAATCCTGAGCAACAAGACCAAAGCAGGAGGCATTACAGTTCCAGACATCAGGCTATACTATAAAGCCATTGTTGTAAAAACAATTGGGTACTGACATAAAAATAGACCAGTGGAACAGAATTGAAGATGCAGAGACAAACCCAAACACCCTCAATTATTTAATCTTTGACAAAGGAGCCAAAGGCATACAATGGAGAAAGGACAGCATGTTCAACAGATGGTGCTGGGAAAACTGGACATCCACATGGAGAAGAATGAATCTAGCCATGCACCTGTCACCATGCAGCAAAATCAAATCAAAGTGGATCAAAGACTTGAAAACGAAACACTAAACCTTCTAGAACACAAATTAGGCAAATTTCTAAAAGACAGAGTGGTAGGCAAAGACTTTCTTGACAAGACACCAAGAGCAAAAGAAATTATCCCCATTATCAACAAATGGGATCTTGTCAAATTAAAAAGCTTCTGCACAGCAAAAGAAACTGTCAACATTGTAAAAAGAGAACCAACAGACTGGGAAAAAATATACACCACCAGCAACTCAGATAAGAAGCTCATATCTAGAATATACAGGGAGCTGAAGAAAAGTAAGCCTACCAAAATAAAGGATCCTATTGAAAAGTGGGCAAATGAAATGAAGAGGCAGTTCACACATGAAGAAGTGCAAAAGGCCAATAGATACATGAAAAGATGTTCAACATCTCTAGCCATAAGAGAAATGCAAATCAAAACAATGCTAAGATACCATCTCACTCCAGCAAGAATGGCCTACATCAACAAGTCAAATAGCAATCAGTGCTGTTGTGGCTGCGGGGAGAAAGGAACCCTCCTGCACTACTGGTGGGAATGTAAATTCGTACAACCACTCTGGAAAGCAGTATGGAGATCTCTCAAAAGACTAGAAATAAAAATATCCCCTTTGATCCAGCTACACCTCCTGGGAATATATCTAAAAGAGGCCAAAACAACACATAACAGAGATATATGTATACCCATGTTCATAGCAGCACAACTAACAATAGCTAAAATATGGAAGTCACCAAAGTACCCATCAACAGACCAGTGGATACACAAACTGTGGTATTTATACACAATGGAATACTATGCATCAATAAAATCCAACAGTGTGGAGGCCTTCACGGGCAAATGGAAGAAACTTGATAACATCATGCTTAGTGAATTAAGTCAGAAGCAGAAGGTGAAACATCGGATGATCTCTCTGAAATGAGTGTCTCAGACCACAACTATTATAGAACTTAAATCAAAAAACAGAGTGAAATGGGGGAGGTAGGGTGAGGGAGAAGGGAGGGACGGGAAAGTGGGGGGAGGGACAGAGAGTGGGAAAGCCCTTGTGTCCTTGGCAGGATGCGTATGTGCACAAAATGCTCAACTCCATTGTAAACCTTAAATTTTGCATGTATGTGTAAAATGGGAAAAAAGAGAGATCAATAAGAGAGGGACAGAGCCGGGTGTAAGCAAAAAGAGCAAAAGAAGAGATGGTCTGATAGATTTAGAAATCATCCCATGTATAATTACGATTTCAAGTAAATTTCATCTTTTGCCCTATAGCAAGGTGAGAGTCCATCAAATGCTCAACTTTATCATATATTCATGGCGTTTACTTGAAACCATCTTGTAAATGAGTGGTCACGGGAAGTGGGTTTAGAGTACATTTCAGTAATATATTTAGTAATATATTTCAAAAGCTGCTGCAATACTGTGCCTTTTGCAATGATATGAACATATGGAGTCTATAACAAATTAGCCCTGAAAGGAGCTACCCATTCCAACCCAGACCCACTTCAGTGTAACCTGTGTCCATGACTATTATGACCCAGAATACTGTTCTTTGATTAAAACTTCAGGAGTGTTTCCTTGGGTTAATTCTAAATAAGCAGGCGTAAATTCCAGAGCTTATTCGGAAAGCCAATTCTGCCTTTGAGGTTTAAGAAGTATGATGAGAGCAGTGCAATCAATTCGGGTGGCACCTACCGTGACAGGGAGGCAGCTGACAGGGTCTAGCGGCCTGAGGCTTCTCGCCATCGCAGTGGTCTCCAGCTCTGCACAGGACCTGCCTCACCTCCGTTCCTTCACCGCAGGTCACAGAACACTACAGAAACAGAGGCTGCAATTACGGATGCTAATTCCAGCAAGCGCAGGTGCACCCATGCTCACCAGTAGCCATGTGCATGCGTAAGCAACCCACAACAGTGCAGTTCCTACTTCTTGAGGCTGTGCAGTGGCTCTGGAGACAGATAATTTTGATAGAGCTTCATCATTTCTTGTCCTGACCACACCCCTTGGCTGTACCGACTTCAGCTGTGACACCTGGAAAGCCGGGATAACATAGCACCTACCTGCCTCAGCAGACTGTTGCAGGACTAAGTAAAAGCAAAACAAGTGATGCTGGCACAATGCTTGGCACCTGGTGAGCATCCCATGCCAAAGAGGGTGGGGATGTGAATACCTGCTGTTTTCAGGGCACCTGTCATCATACTGAGCCCCCCTCACTCCTTTATGTTTCCTATGGATGGCAGAATTTACTGACAGCCCACCTTAGTGAATTCAGCCTCTTTGGGAAAACTATCATTTTACTCCCCTGAGTCCATTTCTCTAGTGAGAGGTCCCACAGTCTTGCATGTTATGGAGCTGGGTAGGAGTTGTGGAGGAGAGCATTTGTTCCCAGGTCTCTGAGGAGGCATGCAGCAGGAGTTACCCGCCTCATTCTGCATGGGTGAACTTCCTGGACCTGGTCTCCTCGTCTTCCTTAGGTCTCTGATTTTTGATGCTCTCTGTTCCTCTGACCTACAATTCCTCACTTTGGCTCTTTAGGAATACCAAGAGCAGTTGGTAATACAAGTATCACAGTGAGTCAGCCAGCCACCTAACGACACTATCCTACACCATGCCCTGCTGGGTACTGGAAGGCAATGCACACCTATTCTTGAGAAATGTTCAGACTACAGGCAACCATACTCTCACAGACAGGAGTCACAGTAGCTACAGGTAAACTGTGCTGCCTTCTGAAGTCGAGGATGGAATGCTGAAAAGACACCAGCAGCAAGGTGGGAACTTGAACTGCGTCCATGAGCCTTGGCAAAGGGAAACGGCAAGCCAGATGACAGAAAGCTGGGCAAGCACTGTCTGTTAGAGACAGTGGTAAGTTGGCTCAACTGGGACAGAGAGATAGAATGAAGAAACTTAAAGGAGTTAGAGTGGTGCCACCTGAAGCAGGGCTTGGCATCACATGTTTGGAATGTATCCTGCAGAGCATAAGGAAGTCAACAAAGATCTCAGAAGACCAGTGACTTTTCAGATGCCTCCATGTCACAAAACACTGTAATGTGGCTGGTCCCTACCAACTAATCCTAACTGCAAATATTATTATTAAAGTATTAACTTTCCAGTGCCTCTAAATGATTACAAAATAGGCCACAGTGCCTCAGTTCACACAAGGCTTGTGTGATGCTGAAGCCAAATTAAAATACATTGCATATGTTGATACACAAAATTCACACACCCACCTCATTCCAGGGCCCTGTTTTCCACTGGGCTGGGCAGGGCACTCTATTACAGGGCCGGCGGTTCTCGGGACGGTCACCCACGCAGTACTTGCTGTGCACAGAGCGGTTAATGCCGTCATGGAGTGGCTGAAGGCAGCGCACGGTGCGAAGCTGGTAGCCAGAACTGCCACAGGTCTTGGTGCAGTGCTCCCACTCCTCTGCTACCCAGCTGTGCACGTTGGGGGTCAAGAGGCAACAGTGTCACTGGAACGTGTGGCACGCAATGCTAAGCCTAGACCTTCCCCCTCCCTGAGTGATCTGTAATCTAGTGAGGCACGTTCTAGGCAAGAAGCAGAGTCTACTTTCTAAAAACAATAGACCCTCGGGGCTGCAGGAATGGCACAGCAGTTAAATCATCTGCCTTGCAAGCACAAGGCTCTGAGTTCAATTTCCCTGCACCACATCAACCCAGTGTGGTGGTGAACGCCTATAATCTGAGCACTCCTGAGGAAGGAAGATTTCCATGAGTCTAAGGCCAGCCTGGGTTCCATAGGGAGTTTAGGACCAGCCTAAGCTACAGAGCAAGACCCTGTCTCTAAGAAGAGAAAAAAAGAAAACTTCATAATAATAGGGCCCAGATTTTTATTGTTAAGCTCCTGTTCCTTTTGCTTCTCAGTGACAAACTTTTTTCTTTCCTAAAAGATGATCGCCTATGGAAAGCACTGATAACTTTGTCCTGTGACTTTCAGACATAAAGGTGGTTTCCAAAAACAGCATCAGCTCACTCTCAGCCCAGTGCTTTCTGGCACAAAACACCTCAAAGAGCAAAAAAGGAATCCATCTGAAACAAATATGGCTGCTGCTTTTTTTCACAGAATCCGTAGTTTATTCATATTTTAATGTTACAGTGAAGCTGACTTTTATTTTTAATATCCTTGCTATGAAGAACACTTCTATCTTGTTTGGAAAATTCAATCCTGATTTACCTTTACTGGCCTGACAAGAGTGTAAAGGCAGTATACAACCAGACCTGGGTAGAAACTGCTCCTATAAAGGCCAAGGAACATTTTCACAAACATTTCCTGTGAAACATTCTTAAATCCTAACGCCAATGCCAGTGTCTGGGCACCCTCCAAATCAGTCATGAATACAATATTTTGGACAGTTCTCCTTATACATAGCTCCTGATTCCTACAGGGCTGTCACGATTGATTCTACCTGGTAAACGGGATTGCCTAAATCTAAGATGAGTACTTCTTGTGTAATGCTTGAGATTCACTGTTGAGGTCTTCAAGATTGAGCAAAACTTCTTAGTCTTAGTTGCCATAGCACTAAAAATTTAATGGCAATATGGGACAGGGGATTCTTAAGTTGTGAGAACCCAAGAGTGCCAAATAAGCAGTGTTTATATTTTGGCACTATTTATCTATCTACATCTATATTTATAGAAGAGAGAGCAGAGGGAAAATAACCTTGCAAAGAAAAATAAAAATCAATATGCCTGAAATTCCTACTAACTGAATAATCAGGAAAAAGTCAAAAAAATGTGTAAAAAGGAATACTTTAGCTATAAGTGACAGAAGAAAATATTGCATCAATGAAATATGAATCAAATACCTTGACAAAATAACTGATGAACAAAATAAAAATCTTAGATATTAATGATGTGAGAGCAAAATTTAAAAACTCAGCAAGCGCAAGAAAGCTGAAATACTAAGTGTCCAAGAACAATGCAAACCACAGAGGCAATGCTTCAATGAACATCTCCCAGAGATGAGAGATACTGGTTTTCACATCTTAAAAGCCCATAAATACCTTTTGCAAAAATATGGAAGAGCCGAGAGGACATTTTGTTAGTTGAAACATGACAGGCACAGAAAGAAAAATACTGTGGGATCTCACATGTCGAATCTAAGAAACTGAATTCATGGACGTAGAGAAGAAAATGGAGGCTCCCAGGAGACAAGCAGGGTTATGAGCAAACAGGAGGGGTAGATGCTCGTCAAATAATACAGAGTTTCAGCTAAAAGGACTAAGATTTTTAGAACTATGACACCATATTTTAAGTGTAGTTAAAAATGTTGTATTTCAAAAGTTGTCAAGAACAGGTTGTAACATATTCATACTACTACAAAAGACAAACATGTAAGTTGAAAGAATGTTGATTACATGTTAAACCATCATGTTATAACTCATAAATACATAGGACTATTTTTTGTCAAAACTTCTCCATGTACACAGCACAATGGATGAGTACTACTGCATGTTCAACGCTGTGAAATTCCAGAATACTAAGAAGAGAAAGAGTCTACAAATTTTGAAAGACAAATAGGTCATGTGGACAAAACTGATTTTCAGCAGCAGTAGAATCTGGCAGCAATGGAATGACACTTTCTCGGATCTGAGTTAAATGCTTTGGAACTGCACGCTCATGAGTCCTCAAGAGACCAGGGGCAAGAGTAGAAGGCACCTTTTTAACTTACGCTCTGCCTCTTTATAGACTTTTTCTGGGAGTCTAAAAATTTCATTTTTTCCTTAAGTTTCTAAAAGATATGAACCAAGAGATGAGAAGCTCACTAAGGCAGAAAACAGAAAATGTCCAGAAAAAAAATTTGGGTGGAAGTCCAAGCTGAATTTGGGACATGGAAGACATTTTCTCTGTAAAGATGAAAGACACAAGAAACTTGACTCTTTAGTATTTAGAGGTAATTAATAAGGACAGCTTATGCATGAGTTACTAAAAGCAGTAAACAATTAGATGTAATAATGAAGAACTTCATTGAAAAAGAGACTTTTATAAGGAAATAATCAACCATGCTGTATGGCTCAGCTATTAGAAGACACGCCTGTTAAGGTGATATAAGCCAGGAGTATTACTATCAGTAAAAAGTATTTCAGCGTTGGAGGAAGTGGGAAAGGAATGAGTGTGGTCTATGCATGCTGTCAAAAAAGTTAGACCTTCGTATTCCACAGTGAAAATACACCATATCTGATACCCAACCCTCACAGTCAAGGAATAGAAACAAAATGTTACACTTAGGCAAATGGAAACAATTAGGAACAGGAATACGGTGAAAGACAGGAAACCACAGATTTATCTAATAATTCCTATCAGATGGTTTGATTATTTAAACCAAGTACCTATAAAGCTTAGACTATAAATTAAAATAAAAAGATAAAGACACTTAAATTTCTGTTCTACCTCCAAATTTAGTTTAAAACAAGTGCTTACAGGGGGTGAGTGCACTCCTGGATGCTGCACACTCTTCTGATGGGCTTCGGCTTCCTGCTGGCCTCGCAGAAGCTCCGATGGACCATTTTATTGTCGCTCTTTCTGCGGCACCCATATTTAGTGTACTGGAAACCTGGAAAACGAAACAGGTTGCTTTAGTCACTCCTTCGTGTTATTATGTGTTTGAATATTCATTCGGTTAAATTTAATGAAGATTTGAGTGCATACATAAGTCAGACACTGTAGTAGGTGCTAGAGGCTCCATCATGTTAGAATAAAAAACCGCTTACCTTTTCAGGTTCTACATTTAGTAAATATTAAAAAATACAAAAATTGGGTACTTGCTAATGAACTAGACTCTAAATATACACGTGACAGTGACACAGAGAAATGGCTGTAAGTGTGAGCAGCAAAGGCTTTTCCACAGCTGCGTGAGCAACTTCCTGCAGAGGGCACCAGAGACACAGAGACGGAGAGGCTGGAGAGGGTCTGGGGCAGAGGCAGGCAAATCTTAAGGCTCAGCGCCCCTGACGTGAAGAATCCCGGAGTTTAAACGGGATTGGGTGATGAGGCAGAATTATATTCCAAGCAAAGGAGAAGAGCGGAACTGCAGGGGCTTCGATGGCTGACATGTCATGTGTGAAGAGGCAGGAGAGATGCCAGTCAGATCTTGAAAACTGTGACCACCAGACAGGTGGCTGGACTTTAAATGTGACAGTCACAGGGAGAGTCTTAAGTTACTTTTTCATAGCTGTGACTCAATACTCAACATCCACAACTTAACGAAGATTTATTGCAGCTTACAGTTTCAGAAGGTCATAGACTATTCACAGGTGGGCGGCTGGAAAATGGTGGAAGTATATGGCAGGGCTGAAGTGGGGGGAAGGCCAGGGCCAGAGCTCCGGTGGTGGAGATCCTCACAACATGGTGGTACAGAGAGACTGGGAGGAAGGGCGGAACCAGCCCATGTCCCTCCAGGTCAATCCCAAGCACCTGCCCCTTCCAGCCAGGCCCCACCTGCCAACCGTACACAGTATCCATAGGAACATGAGGCTTTGGGAGACACTCCAGATCCAAACCACCACAAGGAGTAACAGAAGATCTCCTAGCATTTGCCACTTAGATATTTTTTAAAATGATTACAAAATTTAGAAAAATTTTAAATCTTGAAAGGCACAAAGGCCCAAAAATATATGCCTTGGATTCAGACCAGTCTTTTGTTACTGTATCATCACATTACAAATATGTGTGTGCATATATATATATATATATATATATATATATATGTCTTTGAATATTTATCAGACATCTTGATACTTCACTCTTAAATACATATTTCATAACGAGTACATTCTCAAAAATTCTTAAAGACAAAAAATTTAACACAGATCAAGTTCCGTTATCTAATAATCTGATTACGTTCAAAACCTGCCAATTATAATGTTCTTTGCAACAATGCTTTTCCAACTTGGGAAGATGTGTTGCATTGAACAGTTATGTCTCCTTAGTCTTCCATCAATCAAGAATAATTTCTGTACCTCTTCGTTGCTTGTGACATTTAGTATTTTTGAGATGTGTAAGACAGCTGCTTTGTAAAATGCCTTACAGCTTGGGTTATTTAACGGGTCCCAATGGTAATGGTGAGGTTCAGATTATTCCTCTTTTCTTGCCAATAATACTGCCTAATTTAAAGGAGGTTAGGAGTTAGGGTAATCCATTCCAAACTGAGAATTTTAATCAGGAAAGTAATATAATTTTACTTATTCCAAAAATGTATCCTGAAAATAAAGGAAAAGAAAATCGAAGTCAATTGACGGCGTAAGCTGCTGTTGTAACGAACCTCCTCCTGAAGCACACATGGGAAACTCGTGAGAACACCTGTAGCACATATGAAGAAGGCATATCTGAGATGAGGGTGATGGGTGCCCACCAGAAAGGAGGGTCTAAATTAAACAAGCATCTTGCAATGGATAAAAAATTATCTTAAAAATAAATAAAACATTTCATGCCTTCTTCAGAGGACTACATTATTGAATTTTAATTCTAAATGGTAAACTCAGGCTTCTCTACTATGAATGATTTTTTTAAAAAATTCTCAATTATTCACTATGGTTTTTGTGACAGACCTTTATCTTTTGCCTGCTAGGTGCAATGTCACCTAGGCCAGCCTGGCACTTGGGCATTTGTGATTCAGGACCAGATGAGTGTGTGAAGGGAGAAACAGAAACAGTGAGTACAGAGCATTGGCTTTTCCTGGAGTATGGGCACAGAAGCCTGTGATCTTGGACAAATTCTTTATTGTGCCTGTGTTGCTGTTTTACCATCAGAAAAATAGAGATAAAAATAGTACCAGTCTCCCAGGGCCATCATGAATATTCTTGCATTGACACATAAAGAATTCACTAAGGCAGCTGGTTCCAAAGACATACAACATAATCTGTTACACATTCATACTAACAGCTCTTATCATGAACACTAATAGAAAATAAATGTATCAATATGAAAGGTTAAAAGAGACAAGCACAGTACACTAAATTTAGGAGGGTTTAGGAAGGACAAAGTGATTAAAACCACCATTGCAATTAACCCCAGAGAAAAGATCAAGAGGATTTAAATTCTACCACCATGATTAATAGACTCTTGCTTATTCTGAAAATTTCAATAACAATATTGTGTATACAAACATTGGTTGCATTTGCTGTTTCTCAGATTGTAGCCTCAATTAGAGATAGTCCTTAAAGGAGAAGCATGATTGGCCACCCTGTGAGTTAAACTTTGATACAATAAACGTGTTCAATTATTACCTCCACCACAAGGTCTGGAACACGGAGACCAGCTTCTCAAAGCCCACTCGAAAGTATCCAGTTCTTCCTGGATGACGTTGTTGCTGTTGATTGTAGGTACAGAGTCTTCATGGATGATGTACTTGTATGTCAGGCTAGAGCGGGTGTCATTCTCCTGAGGTATAATCTAATGTACACATGACATTGATATATAAATCAGTTAAGAATTTAAAATTTTCAGTGTAAATTTACAAATATTTCAGAATACTGTTATTACTAAAACCAAAAAACTTCCAAGTAGTTTCTAAAATACAATGTATTAATTTCTATCAACTCAAGTGTGAATCTCTTTTAAAACATGCAAATACAAACTTTAACAAAAATATAGGAAATGCATACATGGAATAATGCTTAAATTATAAAAATAACTTAATATCCACTGTAGGTTTCTTTGGATCTCATCATCTCCTTAGTGCATTTTAAAGCTGTTCTTTATAATAAACTGGGTTTTTTTTTAGAAAGATAACATTCCCTCCAGAAAACACATGCATTATAGATTTCTCTAGTCTTATAAATCTAGCATTTTAACACGTCATGAACATTTCTCAAGATTGTAAATATTCTTAGTGTAAATATTCTTAGAAAACATATAAATGTTAGCAAAGCCTGTAATCCTAATAAGTATCTATTATTTAACTACTTATTTACCAATAAATCATTGAATAAATTAAAATTTCTCCCTACCTTTATGGGCATTTCTGAATTTCCTTAGTAAGCTAAACATTCTTCATGTCTCCTTTAAAAGACTGGGAATGATCTATCAGGAGAATTAGAACAATTGATCCTTCCATATTGGAAGCATATGAAAATGCTGTGATTTAGTACACATATAAGTCTCAACTTCGTCATTAAATGGGAAAAGATTTTTAATTATTACTTATTGGATAACCAGGTAAGTGGAATTTCCCTGTATATTGCTCACAGTATATCTACTTCACACTGTGTGACTACTGATCTTTTTTCTTAGTACACATTTTTTCCTATCTAATCTGTCACACTAATCCTTTGTTGTAATATAACTTGCAGATACCTCCTCAGTTTGCTTTTTGCCTTTAATTTGGTTTAGGGGAAAACATTTTTCAAGAAAAATATTTTTAATTGATTTTTCCTCATTACTAGGGACTGAACCCCTCCCTCAGGTCTTTACACTGAGCAACTCCCCAGCCCACTCATTTATTTATTTTTAAATTTTGAGACAAGATGCTGAGCTGGGCCCGAAATCATAATCTTCCTGCCTCAGCCTCCTAGAGTTCTTGGTGTGACAGATGTGTGCCACTATGTCTGATTTTGTAATTGATTTTTATTGTATCTCTTAAGAGTCATAACAATTAAAAATAGTAATAAATATATCTAATTTAATGGTATTTTAAACTAAAGTTTCAGAAACAGTTCTTGTTTGGGAAATTAAGCTCTGGGTGGGAAGGTTATCTACACTCTACTTTCTTTTTTCTTGGTCTTTTCTTTTTTTTTTTTTAAGCACTAAAAGTCAACTATGAACTCTTATTCTTTAGCTGAAGTTCTAATTCTTCCTGCCTTGGCAGCCTAGCTACCAAGCTCCAGGGCTCCAAGCCTGGCATTCCACCTCTCTGGAGAGGAAAAGAAAGGTCATGATGGAGAGAGCTCTCCTTGCCTAACTCCTTCTCCCAGGTACAAATCTCTCTTCTAACCAGTCCACTGCAATATTTACAGGTCAGGGTCTGAAGCCACATACCCACATTGCTGGACAGAAAAGCAATGTAATTCAGTAATGAATGTTTGCTATAAAACTATCAAACGCATGAAACAGAATGAGAGTGTGTAAATAGGCCCACATAAACAAAAATTACTAGAGAAAAGACAAATGTTTCACTCAGTAGTGTTGGAAGTAGGCATCATACCGTCTTCTAAAACATGTTCAAGATGAGGATTTAAAGATGGTGACTTCTGTCTTGGTTGTGCCTGCCTCATTTTCTGTCACTTGAATCGCTCGCTCTAATCTAGTAGAAGTCAGTGCCATGCTGTAAGGAAGCTGGGCAACTTGTAGAAGCTCAGATACCAAAAAACAGGTCTCCAAGCCACCACACTAAAAAGCTTGGAAACACACTCAGGGGCCTTCCACCAGCCAGCAATTGAGCTAGGAGGAAGTCACCCCAGGCAAGCTGAGAGATGGCTATCTGCATCCTCCCAAGCTTCCCTTTGCCAGACCCAGGCAGGGAAGCTGGGTTTATACATAAACTGTGCAACCTTATTTTGTTTAGCCACTCTGTTGGTAGCAATTTATTGTGCAGCAATACTTAAATAATGCATAAATAATATTAATACCCATATGCAAAACAAGAAAATTTTATATAAAATCAACTCAAATGGTTCATAAACCTACATGTAAAGTATAACTTTAAATTATTACACAACAAAAAAAAAACTGTTTCAACATTGGCTTTCATTAACAGAAAAAATTGCAACATCATAACACCAGACTTTCAGTCCATAAAAAATGATAAATTACACTTCATTAAGCCATGATAAAAAACATGCTATGGACGCGAAGAAAATATTTGCAAATCATCTACTTTGCAGAGGACTTAGTATAAGGAACTTCCAAAACTCAGTACAAAGAAAAAAACCCAACTTTTAAAATGGATGAAAGAACAAACAAAAATGAGGAAAAAAACTTCATGAAGGAAGAAACTTCATTTAGGATTACTATAATTTTTAAATGGGTAGCCAATAAATATTTGTATATAGAAGCCAACAACACATTTTAAATCAAGTAGGTATTTTCTACTTTCTTGTATTAGGAAATTTGATATTTAAAAATTACAAAACTAGACAAAACATATGGGAGAACTCTTAGAGGTCAATAGGTAACATGGGAAAGGACAAGGATCTTTGTGAAAGTAGAAATAAGCCAGGCCTTGCTTCCGGAAAGGCACCAGAATCTGGACCTTGGCATGGGAGGAAGAGCCTGGCTCACGTGGCGCAGCTTCACTGAGCTCAGGAGATACAGAGATCAGAGCCAGGCCTAAAGCCGGCTGCACGGAGGAATGGCCTAGAGGCCTCTCAGGTCCTCACCGAGGGTCAATCTGAGCATGTCAGGCCAGAGCACCATGTGCTCTATCAATCAATAGCTGATGCTGCCTAATCAGGATCTTATCCATGAATGAAGAAGCATCACTAATAAGTGAGGAATTCAGTTACACCTCCACTACCAACACCACAATGCCAAGATGGAAGAGCAAGAAATCAAGGTTCAAGGAATCAGGAAGGTCTGGCAAAGATTTTACTGCTTGCCAAATGGAACCAAACAACCAAATACGTTACAATTCATCATCCACTATGTCCACTGTAAACTAAAAAAAAAAAAACAAGAAGATCATGTGACTCATAATAGAAAAAATGAAGACAATAGAAACAAACATGAGTTAGACATGAGTGACCATATGTGGAAATTTCACCATGGAAATGGAAATTATGAAAGAGAAAGAAAGATAAAGAGGAGAGAGAGAAAACCAAGTGGAAGTACCAGAAAAGTATTCCATCTGATAGGGAAAGTGCAGAGGAAAGACGCAAGGATGGACTGGGGACCACATGAAGAACACTGGGTCAGTGAATTGAAACAAAGCTCAACAGAAATGACTGAAGAATGAACTGAGCCTGAGACTTATGAAACTGAAATTTCAATTAATTTAACCTGTATGGAAATGAGTCTCAAAGCACAAAAAAGTGGGAAGCAACTACCCTGCAGAGATAGTAGAGGACTCACCCAAACTTGATGAGAAACATTCACCTAGTAAGTCAGGATTCTCGGTGGACCCCAAGCAAACACATGCAAATAATACCACAGACTACTTCAGTCTAACTACAGTAGAGAAAATTCTTAAAAATCAGGCATACAAAACTGACACATTCATTCAGGGCATCAAAATGATTGAGGTCTTTCATCATAAAGTAGCTGTTTCTAAAAGACAATGATCTATCGACCAGTTAGAGGTGCCTCCTGTGTACTGGCCAGTTGTTTCTTCACAGCAGGCTGAGACCTCTTAGCTCTCTGCCACTAAGCACGGATTTTTACAGACTGATTGTCTTAAATACAGCAAAAACAAAAATATTACTCATTTTAAAAGTTTGCCTGTTTCACATACCTGTATGAAAAGACACCTAACATCTGTGAGGTGTAAGTAGTAAGATGCTGGCTACAGGGATCCCTACTGCTCCTGCCCTTAGGAGCTCTCTGCCCACAGATTCCAGGGCTGCAGACATCTCCTGCATGAGTAGACCCCGTAGGGCTCCCTCTTCCCCTCTCTTCCAGGGTTCCTTGACATTTTTAGTATGGAGGCCCCATGTCAAACCCTGCTAACACCTCACACAACTAAAGTCTGTGCATGATGCTGCTGCCATATGTAGTTGTATCTTTTGCTTTGACTAGCCTGCAAACGCATCAAACTCCTTATTAGACGTACATGAAGACATCTTTAAAGTACCTACACAAAAAACCTCAAAAACTTACCAAACTCAAATCCTATATAGTGAAGACATCCTTCAAAAATGAGAGTGAAATGACAGTTTTGACCACTGGAAGCTGAGATAATTCATTGTTAGTACATGCATTCCCACTACAATAAATGCTAAAGGCATTACAGATGAAATGGTAGATCTGCAAGGGGCTGATGTTTTCCACAAATGGAAAATAAGTACATAAATACTGATGTTAAAACTTTTTCGTTGTCTGAAAAATATTATTTGCTATGCAAAAAATCCTAATATAGTATTATTCAGTTTATAATATAGATTAAAATATAACAAGGATACAAAGAGTTGAGGAATGATAACTGGAATTATATAAAAAAGCAACTATCTTAAGGCTCAAAGTTAAAGTGTTTTCAGATAAATTGATAAATTATAAATTAAACCAACTTCATCACAGCTTGTAATCCACATACCAGAACAATAACAGGATCATGTAAGGGTCCATCCGTGTGAAGAGTTTCAATGTCATCTTCGATGTTATAATCCCACTCCACACCAAGATCTATGAAGGTCCGTGACTTCGCTTCCTCTCCTTTGCCATTTAAAATGTAGTGGCCTGTAGCCTGGTTCTTAATAGCTGAAGGAAATACATAGATTTCGCTTTATCATACATATGCTTTGATATATACATCATGCTATATATGACATGTGCGTCATAGCATATATTTAAGTTTATCATATTAAAATTGGATGATCCACTGCAAGTCTCTCTATACATCCATGGCCATATTTATTAGTATTAAGCAAACAAAAGGAGTATTATTTCTAATACTCCCATATCCTTCATTAGGCATTAAAAACTCTCAAAAAGCATTTTGAACTTGTCAGAAACAAGGGCAAGACAGTTAAACAGGCAAAAACAATATTTGCAAAGAGTCCCATTTGAAAACACTGTGAAGTGGCGGGGTCTGGTTAGAGCACTTTCCTGGCATGCACAAGGCCTAGAGTCCAATTCCCCAGAACCATGTAAAGATTAGCTGGCTGTCGTGGTGCATGTATGCAGTTAGGAGAGGCTGAGGCAGAAGGAGGTTGTGTCTTTTTTTTTTCCCGAAGAGATTAACAGCTTCTAACTCATTCACCCTATACATTTCCTTGGAAAGCCAAGACAATTTTGAAAACAATAGGTAATTTTCCAATAATTAATAGAAACAATATGTGAGGATAGAATTCACAAATAACAGCTTATTAATACATTATATCAAAATAGTGAACAGAGTATCAGGCTAACAATTTTCTGATATTGTAAAATTCTAAGGTCATTCAACCTACTTATGTCATCAGAAAGAGCTGTTGACTGCTGATGGAATTCTTCATTATTACAGAGTCACTACAAAAAATTAAATTCTTCTCTAGTGGGTAAAATACATGAAATTGTCTTCTAAGAAAAAGGTGAACCTCTGAAAAAGGGTTAGGCAGAGATGTTCATTGATTTTCCAAATTCCATGTCACTAATGTATTACAGAATTTGGAATTCATGCATGAACCACAACATTTTATATATAATTTTATATATAATTTTATATATATATATATATATATATATATATATATATATATATATATATATTAGGCAACAAGAAAGCTAAAATTGTATAAATACAATTTTAAAATTCTTGAATCATCATCTACCCCTCAATGTACTGAAGTCTGAGATTCATTTGAATTTTTGATTATTGTATAATTTTTGATTTGTGTGCTTTTAAGTCATTGCTACCTTCTCTATAATCAGTATTGTTCAAATTATGACTTTCACATAATAAATCAGAATTTCAACGAAAAAAATAAAATAAAATAAATCATTTTTAAAGAAAAAAGGCAGTGGAAATGATAAAAAAGGAAATGATAAATTTTGGAAATCTGTATCAGTGTTTAAGGGAAAGTTCTAAATTATTATGTTTTACAGATATATACTAATAAATAATAATTATGGGAAAGAACTACAACATTCCTACCATCATTAAGAACATGCATTCCTCTTAAACTTTTAAACTAGTCTAAATATTTCAAGGATAACATATTGAATTCTAAGATGAGACAAAAGGAATTTAAATACTGGGGAAAGGACTATAGTTAAAATGAATGTTATTTCTAATATTCTAGGAGAATTCTAGGAGATTCTAGCATTTGGTAGTAAATATAATTTAAGTACTTAAAAAAATCTTTTTGCCAGTTGAGGTGTCTCATGGCTATAATCTCAGCAATTGGGAGACTGAGAAGCAAGAGGATTACCATGAGTTCAAGGTCCGGCTAGGCTACAAAGTGAGTTCAGGATCAGCCTAGACCACAGAGGAAGACCTTGACACAAAAAATTCAAACAAAAGACAAATTTTAATTTTTTTAAAGTCAGAGATGATAACTAAATTTCAAAAATCTTAGTGCTTTAATGTGTACAAGTTGTAGTGCTTGTATGTAGAGCCCGTTAAAATATTTCTACGCAATTTTATCATATCAGAGGAAAGAATCACCTTTCAACAATTATCATCTACTACACAAACGGCTCTGCATGTGCCAGTCAAAAACTTGACACTTTTCAGAATTACAACTTTAAACATTAGACTAGCAAATTTTGTCCATAATTTCTTTCAGCCAAAAACTCTAAATTCAATAAAAATAACAAAAGAAATATAGTATGAAATCATAATTTTTCAACATAGGCACAATTTTTCCTCGTTTTATCCCTTAATTTATTTCTTTCTAGTAATGTATTCTTATCTTACTACAGAACAAAAAATATATAACAAATATAAATCTGTTTTTCCCATGTTAAAATCAACCCCATTTTCTACCAAAAAATAAAGTTTTCTCTTTGGATATTTCTTGTTTTAAAGTAAAAGCAGTTGAGAAAAATGACAAAGCCACACATAATTTCAAGGGATATGCATTTACAATCATTTTGATTGTTGCATATGTATGTACACACGTATGCATTCACACACACATATATACAGCTATATATGTGATTTGTCTGACCTTTCAACAAAGAAGTGCTTGTTCAGGCAGCGCCAGCAGACAGAACACTTACCAAGAACGTGAGGAGAAGCCTCGTCTTCTTGGATTAACACATGTCTAGCCCCGGGGGGTACATCAAACATCTTAAGGTACCCTTTGCATGTGTTGTGAAATTTGGAGGAAGCAAAGGAGAAAAGAAAAGCAACAACCAGAGTTAGCCAATCACCACATTCTCACAGTTCCCTTACACAGAAGAGGGCATCCATAAACCAGAAGAAGCGGTTTCAGGAATCAACTTCAAAGCATTGGTGGCTTTTCCTGACATCTGCACGAGATTAAGGGGCTTTTTATCTTCATTAAAGAAGAAAAAACGTGAATCTTGTAGCCAACTTCCTGCTCATTTATCTTGTGTTGACCTCTGAATTGTGTCAATAACAACTCAGGCAAATAGTATACATTCTTATCCATGTACTTGATTCTAACTTTCAGAACTTGCCTTCTATAGTGAGGATAAAATTTAAGGAAAAGTTTTTAGGTGGTGAACTTCTGGGGATTTTTATTTACACTACTTCTGGTTTTAAAAGATGATGATGTGGTTATAAATAGTTAAATCTTAAATTATTAAAATATTTTCAATATTTTCACACTGAAAAGCCTACTTTGTCCTTCAGAAATCACAGAACAAAAACTATTAAGCAGCTTTGTTTTTCTTATGGTTAGCAATTTTCAAGTTTTAAACAACTTTGACGATGGGGCTATTTTAAAATACATGTTTTAGATTTGGCTAACTTGTTTGGGTTAAAGATGTGTGTCCCATTATGTGTCATGCCCTACCTTACATGTACATTTAGCTCAATCTTTTACACCAGAAATAATAAAATCAATGCAGTTAAATAGCTTACTTCTTAGTATTATCATGTGTCCCCCAAATTACCTTAAGGTTACTTAAATAAGGCCATAAGTATAAATCAGCAATAGTCAGTTCAAAGAGACCAACCTACTAGGTCTCATTTCCATGAAAAAATGATGTAGGAAGATCATACAACCTACATCTTCAGTATATTATGGGACATCTAATTCATAAAAAGGTAAATATTGACAGAAATTCAGCAAGTGATACATAACTATTGAGGGAATCAGAAAAAAATTGTGATGTATATGTACAATTCATATGAAAACACTGAGAAGATTCACCCAACTTTTCCACAATGTTTATTAATGATCTAAGTAAATGAAGTAATCATGTGGGAATCAGCATTTTTAGCACTTTAGCCAAAGGTAAAGTCCAAAGCATGAAATGTATTGTTTTTGTCTGAATATGTGACGACTAGGAGCACGCTGAATCCTAAGGACAGCCAAACAGCCTGCTGCCACTTATGGATGCCCACCTTTCTGTGGCTCGCTACAACTTACCCAATACATTTTTAGCCTCTCTTGTTTCAGCAAGAGAAATGTTACGAGCTCCTTTGGGTAAAGTGAGAGCGCCTCTTGTCTTCCCTTAAATAGAATGTCTTTAATTAGTGGAGGTTTCATGATTATCAAAGTCTTGTTTCATTGACTATTCCATAAGCCATGTGTATTTTATTGAAAAAGATATAAAATATGTCCTGTAATTTTATATGTTGCAGTAAAACTGCATTTACACTAGTTAGCTAATGCTAATAAACTGTTAATAGTCAACGAAAGGAAGACTGAGCATGAACGCAAATCGAGGTGGGTGATCGGAGGTTGGATACTTGCAGAGTTTATTTTCCAGCCACTTGAGTTCTTTATGGCACCTCTTGCTTAAATGTTTCCCTGTTGGAAAAGGTCAATTAGTCTATTGTACTTAGTAAGCCAATAAGAACCTAGTGCAACGAAATGCATGTTAGACTAGCCTTGGACAGTGTGAATCTGCAGAACTGGTACACTTTCTCATGGTCTTTTGACCTCAATTTTCAGTTGTAGCATAATTTTTTGAGGTATTTGAAAAAATGGTGTCATCACCTTATGTAACATAAATAATCGTGCCAAAAATTCCTTATTTAATTCACTCTAGAAATAAAACAAATTATACCCAAAAGGAAAGCACATATACATGCCTTTAAAAAACCTTGTTATTTCACAGGAAAATGGAGAAAATTACATTTACTTTCACTGAAACTAGATGACATAAGAAAATCTTCAAGAAAGTACCATGTTAGATGCATAAATAAATAAATACTGAATTCTCAGAAGTATTTGCCTAATAAATTTTTAGTAAAAAATTAAATATTTGTTATACCATCAGGAAATTATTCAGTAATCATTATTTGTATCCAAATCTTTAAAGAAAATTTTCAGTATTGTAGTTTGGATCTGGAATGTCCCCCAAAAGTCTCATGTATTTGAATATCATAGATTGTCTATGGAACCACATGCTGTTGGAAGATTGGGGCCTAGTCTGGAGGGGTGGGTTACAGGCGTGTAAATTGGATTATAGGCATGTAGTGGGAGTTTACCACACCTTCCACACCTGGATCTAGGAGTGACTGAGATGAGACCTGGAAGGATATATAAGCTGCTTCCTGCCTTCCTTGGAGGACTAGTCTCAATTTGTCTTGACTTGGCTTCCTGTTCGTGATGTCATGAGAAGCTACCTCCACCTCTGCCTCTGCCATGTACCTCGATTGCTGCCGGTGACCCCTGAATGGACTGTGACCTTCTGAAACTGTGAGCTAGAATAAAACTTTCCTCCCCTAAATTTGTGTATCTCAGGTATTGAGTCACAGTGACGAAAAATAACTAAGACATTCAGTAATTATGAAACTATTAATATTTTACAAATTATGTGCTACATTAAAATAGCTTTCACTTGTACCTTTTGGACTTTCAGCATGGATCTCAGTTAAAGTTATTGACTTTAAGAGGAACAAAAGTTTGTAAATATGAGCAGTTATACCTTAGATTATTTTTTGGTTGTACTTCAAATTTATTAAAAATAAAATTTAAAAACTAATGTGAACTAGATTCTGGAAATACTGATTTATAATCAGCATAAACTTTTTTCTATGATAAAAAGTAAAATTAATATAGCTTTAAAAAGCTATATTAATGTTTTTAACTCCTGACCCATAACTTTATGGGCCCCAGATATTCAAGGAAGGCATTGATTCTACTAGTCCCTCCATTTTACTAAAATGTAAAGTGAAAATATAACACAGATTTGACCTAATTATCATACTGACTATAGTTTATCTAAATTTAGATTTATTTTATTGTAAATGTTATGGAATATGAATTTTTTAAAATTGAACTAATTGTCATGTTTACTTAAAAGAACTCCTAAAAGAAGTCTCAAAAAGCACAAGTCATAGAAAAGGATATTAATGTACGAGAGCCCTCATCTTACCAAGCTTCCTTGGAGTTCTCGTAAATGTCCCCTTTACCGTTCGACAATGAGAATTATCTCCTCCACACACACCACATTTGTCCTCAACCTTGTTGGAACCAATTTCCTTGTCGCAGCCCACTTTCTGCGGAAAGAAGAGGTTAAATGTAGTTACTGTTTAGTGTGTCATGTGAAAAGAAAACATGCCACAGAACGATGGACCCTTTAATGACCGGCCAGAATCAGCAATCTGCACCAAACTCCCTGTAACTATATTTCCTTTAGTCCTTTAAAGAACTACTATGAACTCAAGTGACTTGTACTCTTGGTAAAAAAGAACAAATTCCCTCTATCTAATGAAGTATGTTCCCCATCATAAAGTATCTTAATCATCAAACCAACATTTATTGAACAAAGATGTAGAGGCTTTGGGGAGACCAAAATGAAAACAGAACCAAAAAAAAAATAATAATGACATAGTGATTTTCCCTTGATATTTTTTCATATTTAAAAACATGAATAATAAAATAGTTTGTTATACATCAGTGTGATCTCTAAAGCCTAGGATGTAAGGCAAAACTTCACAAAAGTGCTGGAAACTTTCATAGGGCACTGAGGAATATTCAGTAGAAAAGCACTTCAGGAGTGCAAAGAGCTTAGAACAGAGCCATACAAACTGTGTGTTCATGGAAAGTGGCTTCGGAAGTCATGATTTCAACCAAATTTATATGAGTGAAAGGGGAGCACTGCAGGACAGAGGAAGAAAAGCCTGGCAGGTCTGGGTAGCAGAGGCTGTAGAAGGCACGGAATTCCAGGTCCATGTCATGTCTGCACACTAATTTAACTGGGAACTTTTACTGAAGGTATTCTGGATGGCGGAAGGTCTTTGAGTGTAGAACAACGATGATATACAATATGCCAATCCAATCATAAAGCTGGCCTGTAAGTGGGCAGGAAAACCATGACAGCACACACACTTCACACTCTGGATGTGCAGCAGGAGGGAAATGAAGACCACACCACACATATTCCACTTGTATGGCATGTGTGTGTCCCTCTCAGAAAGCATGTTTTGGAAACTTAATCAGCAGTGCAACAGTACTTGGCAGTAGGGCCAATAAGGTATGATCAGATTGTGAAAGAATTAATGCTGTGATCACTGAGATGAGTAGTTACTGTAAGAGCAGACTCATCATAATAGTGACTTCCTCTTGTTCTCTTGGACATGTATGTCCTCTTCCCCTTCCACCTTCTGCCATGGGTGGCACAGCAGGAACACCCACATGATGTGCCAAGCACCTGCCTGCATCGTGCAGATCTTTCCAGCCTCCAGAATCATGAGTCAAACATGTCTTTTCTGTCAGGACCCAACATGCAGTTCTGTTATAGCAACACAGGTGGATGAACACATCCCCTTGCAAGGGCAACTGAGTTCAATGGAGTATATGTATATTTTCATTTTACTGAACAGAAAAGGAGACAGACATGAGGAGCAGTGAGTGATCAGTTGATAAGGACAATTTCATATTAATTTAACTGAACATGAATAAGATAATAAAGTATATTTCAAAAGGATTTAATGACTAAAGATACATTTTTGCTTCTCTACGACTTTGTGCTGAAATGGCATCAATGCTAAGCTGTGAATCAACGTGCAACTTAAGAAAAAGAAAAAGAAGGATTCCTTTGTTATCTTTTAAACAAAATACAAATATGCTTGCCACTGGACTTTTGTCCAATAAAAACATTTTGTATTTTACTTAGAGATTGCTCTTAGTAAATTATGCAAAGCACACATATCCCTCCCTGTCATCGTCCCAGCTACTTCAGAATGGCATCTGGCCCGACATTGAGAAGAAATCTCAGTGATCACAGCATTGAGAAGAAACCTTGGTTCTTCCAGTGATCTAAGGTTGATTTTAATATGCATAGGTTTTTTTCCAAATTCACCTACTAAACTCTTCATAGCTTGTCCTTATAATGTGACTTCACCAATAAGGGTCAGTTGAAAAAATTTAAATACATATATGAGTGGGAATAAGTGTAGACCTGCCCGGTACTGCAAGAGCCTCTGGGGAGGCAGGGGTCACTCACCACACACTCCCCTCGCACGCAGATGCTGTAGGGGTCCTTGTACGAACAGAGCGTCCCATCGTGTACCAGCTGCTTCATGTACACAAAGTCTCCAGTCTCTTTGGATTGACAGTAAAGGTGGCATCTTTTCTTGGCTGCATCACAGAGGTGATAAAATTAACTATTTACATTAATATGGAATGTTTAAACAGTATAGTTTATTTTTAAAATGTGAAGTTTGAACCTGGGAATACCATATAAATAAAATAAGAAAGAAGCACAAATATGTCAATTTAAAATGAGTGACTAATGACTTGTCATCTTAACTGAAAGACTTTTAAGAGTGAGAAACAGCTCTATTAGTAACACAGCAGGAACAGCAGATACAAAGTGGGACTTCCCCTGGCAAACCAGGCCATGTGACTCTAGATTTCACTACCCCTCTCTAATAATCTTTAACTCAAAACCAGTTTAACTGTAGGAATATTTACAATATTGGAAGGGATTTCTCTGATCTCAATTACCTAATATAGTTTGTGCCTTTTGGAGGATCTAATTAATTCAACATAATTTATATGACTCACTTGACCAAAATAAATAAAAACAATGTATTTGTTATAAATGCATTGCAACCTTCAATTCCTATATGTATTCATCTTTCCTTTAAAATAGTTTTAAACTGAATCTAGTAGAGTAAAAATCACATATTATACAACTATTTTTATTCCCCAAAATAAATATTGTAACAAACTATTATGTGAACATATCAAATCAAGAATTCAAGGGTAATAAGTGAAGTATTAAAGGATAATTTTCAAACATACTTTTCAAACATAATTTTCAAACATATCTAGTGTATAGCATGGAATAAAAAGGTCAGGAGGTGTACTTGTTATTAAGTGTTGGCGTTTTCTTGGTCCCAACTCTACTGGAAAAGGACTATAAATTTGTCTAGTTATTCTGAAAATAAAGATCACACTTATCTAGAGGCACTTCCTAGATTTCAGTTGCATTGGGAAATTCAACATGTCTCCCACGGGTTAACTCCCACAATCATTTCACCACGATGGTGATCAAGCTATTTGCAGGAACCTCAGAGGGCACAATTTCCTCCTCTCTACAGAAAGGGGAACCTTAGTTTGATTCTTGAAACTCAGGAGGACTTGCCCCTACAAGCACCAGATTGCTGGTGTTACCCTATTGAGATTCACAGTTCAAGGGATTGCTGCTGGCACAGCTGAACTCTAAAGGAGTGCCCCACAGAAAGGATGGGCACTACTTACAGTCAGGGTGCTCATATGGCAGCCAGTGGTGCTTGGTATTCTGGTATTCAAAGTGGGAGTTGCGCTGCTGGCACTGCTGTGCTCTGAAGTCCTCAAAGTGTTTTTGGCATTCTTCCGTATTACAAAGCTGGTACTCAAAATTAACACCAGGACAATCCTGACCACCGTTGATGGGCCTAAAGAAAAGACAACACTATAGAAAGGCCATTTGGGTTCAGCCCAGCAGCCGAGGCTGACAGCCTAAGCGTTTGAGGGCAGACAGCCAGAGCCCCTGTCCGGCCAACACAAGGGAATGAATTCATGCTTCCTATTTCCAGCCCCGTCCCACAATACCCGATTCTCCTGTGGGGTGAAAGACCGCAACATAACACATCTGTTTTGCAAACAGTATACCTTAAATGCATAGCAAAAGTTAGCAAAAAAGAGAAAGCATGTATGTTGGCTCAAGTAACTTAGTTTTCTAACATGTGTAAGACAGTTACGACTCAGAAAACTTTAATCACCTTATCTCTGCCTGTTTTCTTCTGTGTTAAATGTAAAGAGTAATACTATCTTCCACAGAGAAAAATCACAGGGATCCAGTGAGATAACATTTAAAGCACACATGATAGAGCTGGGCTCATAGTGAAGCATTGCAGCACTCATAATTTCCACTGTATTTTTAACTTTCTCCAATACTTCCTATAAAGACAAATGTGTGGTACCCAACAGTCTGTATCAAACACACACTCGTTCTGTTGCCAGACAGAGAAAGGATGCTGCCCATGTGTCGAGATCTAGGTAATGAAGAGCATCCTAAATTTACCAATTCCACTTTTTCTTCAGAAAATAGTTTGCTGAGCACACAACAGGGATTGAGTAAGTGAATACCCTACCCCATCAATCTGTGGCTACCTATCACCTGTGACCCTACTCTGTGATGTCATTGGCTCACCCCTGGTGTGAGTCTGAGTGGCTGGGACCATTCCTTCGCCGGTGCACCCTTTGCTGCTTCAGGAATACCTCACAGCCCACATCTTCCCCTAAGGGCACACTGATCCACCTTGCCTCTTCAGCAAGTTCCCAAAAGGCAGTTTCTTCAAAAATCCTTTGTCTTCACTCAAGCTACTCATCTTCAGTGTGCAGCAGACTTCACAAGATTCAGGAAGTGATTATTTATCCAATATTGACACTAGATTATGAGCTGCAAAAAACCTCATTTCCATGTCCTGTACTTCACATGCACTTCATGAAATAGAATACTAATATCCTGATGTGAGATTATTTTCTATTCTCTCTAATAAAAACAAGAATTACAGGGTTCCACTCACACGGGATTATTGCACTGGCGAGTTCTGAAACGAACTCCAGTTCCACATGTCCTGGAACAGGAGCCAAATTTGGTCCACGACCCCCAGTTGCCATCTTGCTTTTGCTGATTCGCGTTCTTCCACATGCAATGGCCCTTATAGCACCACTTAGAAAATGACAAAAAGCAATCATGAAAATTATGCAGGCACTGTAGCTGAAGTTGTGACATGAGAGGCAACAATTTAAAGCTCTTCACTTCTTTTTTGCTCCTTTTTTCTTCCAGGTGAAGATGCATTCAAAATACCATTAAAATGACTTACCAAAAGGGTAACTTAAGACTTCCATTTTAAAATTATAAAATTAAAATAAAAATAACATTCACTCTGACAAGTTTTTATATGACACCATTGCCAGTATCAGCCATAATATTCAATGGTTTCCTGAGCATCCGACAACTTGCCCAGTAAGTACCATGCCACCCGTCATCTCTCACTACCCATGTTGTATCAGGGTTTATGTGAGAGCAATATGTTCCCCTTTTATATGATATGAAAATGTCTTAACTTAGGAACTAATCAACATAACATAGCTAGCTTTCAAAGCACCTTTCTTACTTTATGTAACTTTAATTCACAATGATCCTCAGAGATCGATAGGATATACAATGGTTCTCACCCTTCATATGAGGAAAGTTAATGCCCAGAAAGGTTCATAAGTAGTTGGAAGCCATCTGACCAAGGAATAAAGGGGGGGGGGGGGCGGTGGCAGCTAATCACTGGTGCCATAATATCATGGAGGCAGCTCATTCATGGCACACAGGATATAGCACAGGTTTGAAATGTGGTAGTCATTTTCTTTTCTGCCATTATGACTGGCATGTTCGTTTATTTTCCTTTAACACTTTGACTTGCTTGTCCATACTACATATAATAAAATTTAAAACTCAACTTTTATAAATTTAATACATTTCAATTTCAATTCAGGGAGACACATACTAAGAGTTGACTATCAGATAACTTTTTAATAAAGCTAAAGCAAAAATTAAGTAACTCATTATTCCTCTTTTATTTAAAAGGTACTAAATTTCCCCAAACAAGATTTTACGTGTAGCATAGATAGGATGGTGCCTGACACAACACGAGTATTTGTAGTGATAGGTTTTATTATTATGCATAATTCTCATCACAACTACAGTTCATGTACATTTTAAATTGACCTTTGAAAAAACTAAAAGCTGTCTTACCTTCTCTGCCAAGGTTTGGTCTGGTCTACAATATCTGATTTCTAAATGAGTCAAGACTCTTCAACTTGAGTTCTTAACGTGCCTTTGTTTTGGGATTTTGCCCTTAGGAGCAGCATAGCCTGGCGTGCTGCCAGGTTTGAGCATTCAGTGCTGACTACACAATTGGAGATTTAAAACCTCTGGGCATCTTTCCCCCTGAAGCAAGGCCAAATCTTCCATATGAGTTCACATGACTTTATTTCTGGGCAACTTTCACAAGGAATGGGATGCCAACAGTAAATCAGATCTCACTAGCAGGGGTCCAGAGACTCTGCCGACCTGTTCCTTCCCATTCTGTCTGTCATGGGCTGAATGGCGAGCCCAACGGTAGCAGACTCTTAATCCGTGGGCTTGTAAATATGACTTTATTTGCAAAAAGGATCTTAGCAGATGCAATTAAATTAAGGATTTTAAGGTGGAGAGATAGCTCTGGGTTATTCATGACATGGGGGATATTTGACACCCAGCAGGGGCAAAGACAATTTGACCACAGAGGCAGGAATCACAGTGGTGCGGCCACAGGTCAGCCAAGTGGGCAGCCACCAGGAACCGAAAGAAGCAAGGCAACCTCCTCAAAGGTGGCTTCTGGAGGAGCCCACGTGTTGATTTAGCTCAGTGAAATCGATTTTGAACTTGTGGCGTCAGCACAAAGAATATATTTCTGGTGTGTAAGCGACCAAATTGTGTGGTAATTTATTACAGCTGCTGCAGCAAAATTCTAGACGCTAACTTCACTCATTTCCACAATGAAGCCTCAGGTATGATAGCTCCCACAAACATGACAGCACAGCTCTGCTCGTCGCCTACCTGCCTTTCAAAGAATACTATTATCCAGTCCTCCCTAAGTGTTGCTTTCTCAGTGGCTATACTCACTTTCCCAGCAGCACACTCGGTCCCGTCGAGTGGGGGGCCCTTCTTGGTCTTGCAGAAGTAGGGATTGTCGGGATGGCTGCACCACAGCTGCTTACATGGGTCAAAGGTGCGGAACTGAGGGCGAGAATCAGATTCTCAGTGAACTCTCATAGTCCTCGCATATGCGAAGATAGGTTTCATGCAGCTTCTTGTCCCATTTTGTGAACGTCTTTATGAGTTTGTAAAGTTGTCACGCGTTAGAAAAAAGTACTGCCCGTGATCTCAAGTAGAGGGCACTTGCATTTTGCTTTTTAAAATAGTATCAGTAAATCGGTAAGTTGTCTAGAACTTTCTGCCTGACTTTCATAGTTTCTGCATGTCACTTGTATTTTTCTGGCTCTCAAATGAGCAATATTGGCTTTTTAAACATGCTAGCAATTATTATGAACAATCGGAAACATAAAATCTTTATACAACGGCTTGACAGCTTTCAAGAATCAAATTGTCTTCACTTTTAGCCCTATAGGCATGAGCTACTTAGCTATAAAAAGAGCCATAAATGGCTATAATTAGTTGATTAAAAACAGACAGTATCTGTCAAATTTTCTGTATAAAGTGTCCCTCTGTAAAAAAAAAAAATACCATAATGCACTTAGGTAGTTAACAAAGTCATTGCCATCTCTTTGATCCCACACCAATCCATGGCTGAGAAACAGAAGCTACAAGTTGAGACTACAGTTAGTTACAAGACAGTAGCAGAGCCAGACTAGGATCGGAGCTTTCTCACTCTTCAGGATGTTTTTTATTTTCCTAAACTCCACCTGATAGTATCCAAATGTTTATGGAAGCCACACACGGTTGTATGTGTTCCTTTCATCTGCTCTTTTTCTCTCTGAATATAAACATCTTACCATTATTTATTTTTAAAAGTACCAACAACAGTATTTTCCCACCTCTACTGCTTATACTGCCAATTATGCATGTGCAGTCTTATGCTCAAAGATACATTTTATTAATATGCCCATTTTCTTACACCTGGAGATTTTTTTCTTAATTAATGCAGACATTGCATTTTTCCATGATATTCAACCAAAGCATTAGAATTCTCAGATCTAAAACATGACATTAGTTAAGAAGTCACAATGTATTCATTATAGACAGGATAAATGGCTATATATGAAAGATTTCTAATAGTAGATCAATTATTTTTTCAGTTCCTGGAAATATTTTTTCTTGATTTAACAACTAAAGTATGTCCCACCATACAGAAGCCTTTGTTTTTATCTAAATTAAGTACTAAAAATCAACACAGAAACTTAATGAAACATTAAGATTACTTCTAATCTGAATAGTTACATGAAGACTGGCTTTATTATTTATTCACTCATTTACTTATTTATGAGGGTCTCACTCTGTAGTCCAGGCTGGCCCTGAACTCACTTTGTAGTCCAGACTGCCCTTGAAAACAGAGGAATCCTCCGGTCTCAGCCTCCTGAGTACTGCGACTATAGGTGTGTGCCACCATGCTCTGCTTATGTGGTGCTGGGGAATTTAATCCAGGGCTTTGAACTTGCTAGGGAAGCACTCTGACCACTGAATTAAGAACCGGTCTGGAAGACTGGCTTTAAAAGATTCCACTGATGGATATTTTGCCATATTCCACAATTCAGCTATAAGTTGTGCTGCTATAAACCTGTATCTCTGTTACATGTTGCTTTTAACTCTTTTGTAAAGATACCCAGATTAGGTATCACAAGCTGGGTCAGATAAGGTATTTATTTTAAGATTTTTGAGAAAACTCTATATTGCTTTACACAGTGGCTTACCAGTTTACTGTACTACCAGCAAAAATATTCATCAAGAGACAAATGGATATTAAAAATTGTGGTATATGTACACAATGGAGTATTACTCTCCCATAAAGATAAACAGATTTGGGTCATTTGTAGGTAAATGGACACAACTTGAGAACATAATGCTTAGTGAAGTGAGTCAGACTCAGGAGGTTAAATATCACATGGTTTATCTAGTATGAAAAATCCAGGATACAAATAAATAATAGATCTAGATGGGTTAGATATTGGGGGGTGGAGGGAATGAAGGAGGGAGGGGAATGGGAAGGGATTGTGAAGTCCACACATCATGTGCACAACATCCCTAAGTTCACTACACTGTGTTACTACATATATATATATATATATATATATATATATATATATATATATATCATATGTATACTAATAAACATGGGAAAGATTACATACAGCATTTACTATGTGCCTACATTGTACTAAGCATTTTAATTACATAACTGAATTTAATCCTCATGCAAACTTTATGAGATAAATAAATACTAATTCATTATCCACATTGTACACATGAGAAAACTAAGCTAGGAAAATTAAATAAGGTGCTTACGGCCATACATTTACTAAGTGTCAGATCCAGGACATGGTACACCTGGACTCATTATGACATCCACATCCTGATGCCCATGCTATGTTACTTCAGTGTGCATATAATAAATACATGATTCTGCCCCTGGTCACAAACACATGGTTTACTGGCAACCAAACAAAGAAAAGCAATGTACCTAGGCTATCAGAATCTCTGAAGATCACAAATACCAGGGAAAGAATAGAGCATAAGCATTCGGAGCCTGGAAGTCTAGGTTCAAAGTTTAGTTTCTTTCTTTACCAGATGTCTGGATGTTTAACCTCTTTTAAGTCTTAGCTTTTTCTTCTGCAAAATAAATCAGATACCTTCTAGCACATCATGAGGAATAAACAGGGTAGCACACTTAGGGCATTTAGTTTTAGCATCTAAAAACATAGCAAACACAAAGTAACTGGTAGATACGTTTGTACGAGTGAGTCTATGAGGTTCCCCAAAGACAAGCTACACAAACAGATTTCAAGATGAAAAATCTAAATTGACTGTGGGTTACATACCGCAGTGCACATTTTGTAACCAACACCAAAATCAAAACGACACTGCTCATCCATAGAATAATTTATTCCAGGAAGCTCTGGAAGTTTGGGCCAATCATGTTCAAAGGGGTCATCGAGAAGACAATCATAAGAACTGTGGGAAAGAAAACATTGGGTATAGGTTAATGCTTGTTTTTAAAAATCAAGTCGTAATAGTAAAGAACTCTTAGCTTATATACTCCAGAATTTCGTTCCAATCATAGAACAAGTTCACAGGAGCATGTATTTTAAGGTTTCTGGTTTCAGTTGAATTTAGGAAAAAGATCCTTCATCTTTATTCACCCCAGAAAAATAGGGCATGCACAATGCACAAAATAGGTTTATTTGTGTCACTAACCGAACCTCCAATGGGTATGGCAGGGCAGATCCTAACATCTGAACAATCTACTAGCAGTCCAGGAAGCATAACATGCAAAAATCACATGGTAATCCTCTCAACATTATCAACTCCTTTGACCAAGATTGCATAAAAAGTTTACAAAAGAGAAATCATACCACAGTTAAAAATGCAGTACAGTTCTAGGCTTATGGCTTAAAATATTATGTTTATAGAATTATTTGCCCAAACCACTAAGTGTTAAGAAAATGTTTATTAGCAACAACAATTCTCTTTCTCTCTCTCTCTCTCTCTTTCTCTCTCTCCCACCCTCCCTCCCTCCCTCCTTCCCCCACCCTTCTTTCTTTTGGTGGTAGTTGGGATTCAACCCAAAGCCTTCACCCTGAGCTACATCTACACCTCATTTTTTAGTTCTGATTTTGAGATATTTGCTACTTTGTGCATGCTGGGCTCAAACTTGCGATCTGCCTTACTTAGCCTCCCAGAATGCAGAGATGATAGACCTGTGCCATTGGGCCAGCTCAATATATCTATCTCATTTGCAGAGAATTTTATGGTCAATGTCTTAATATCCAATTTTATGTCAGTAAGACTATAACATAAATAATCTCATGACACGCAACAGGACACATACTGGATGTATCTTTTAAGTTCTTGACCACTGCAGCGGGACCAGTGGTACCGATGAAATGCCGCTTGCACCAAGGGAGCCATGACACTTCCCATGGCCGTCTCATCGCCACACCTGTTGCCTTGTCCATCATGCTCCATTCCCAACCTAGAATGCAAAGGACACCTCTTAGGTACAAATCAGTAAGGCTACAGCTTTTGCTTAATTTCTATTTTGATAGTAAGTACTGAGCTAGACATATTTTTAAGTCAACATAGCTTTCAAGAAGTCACAGAAACTGAAATTGAGTGCCAGCTGACAGAAGTGCCTTTCCTATTCTATAGCTACAAAGAGCACAGGAATGTCTCCGCAGGACAGAATTACTCATTGAGTTGCAGAGCGTGACCTCTTCACTGTCTGCAGCTCCTCACACTTGGCAAGGGATGAGAACTGCATGCTGGCACACATTCTACCGCAAGTGTGAACAATACCGAGAAAAGCAAAGACCTCTTTTCTTCTTACAGCTGTCAAGAGTGACTTACACATGGCCAGTTTCATGGGCTACTACAAAAGCAGATGAAAAACCATCCTCATGATTCAGGGTACAGCTTCTCACCGGATGACACATGCCTGTGACTGGAGCATATCCTGTAGAGAATGACAATGACTTTTATTTTCATTTTATGAGAAAACCCATTAAGAAATACCACTGGACCTTTGCCGAGAGAGAAAAAGAAAAAAAGAGGAAAAGCTTTTCAGCAAACAGGGGCAGCATTATTTCCCTGCTAGCCTCATGCCACATTCTCTTGGGAAAGCCACAGGTAATGGAGTCTAAGAAGATTCACTGGGTCCAATTTTCTCCTTTCGTAAGGGAAGAACCTGCCCATTCCGTCCTGCCTACCAGCAAAGCCTTGCCATTCTACTTAGTAAACGGTCCCTCATATCATGGTCCCAGTGGAAGGAGCCAAAAATTCCATCAATGTTGAAAAGAAAATCATCAGGCTGCTATTTCCAAAGTCCACATCAGAATTTATTAGATAAATGTAAGCTGACTAGAAGAAAGCTCTCTGGCAGCAGCCATTTATTATGGCATCTCTTCTCTCATTCCAAGCAGTTAGTGGAAAACACACTGCATTTTACTGCATCCTCCCCGTGCCCCAAGTGCATGACCATTATTTTGAAGGCAAGTATAACTCATTATGCTACTTAAGTGGCATTTCACATTGTGAATTCCACATCAGTTGTTGGAAGCAATGGAAAGAAAATATATGCTTGGCTGGGGAATGGTGGAGAGTGGCGGGAGGGATCTGAACATTTGAACAGGCTGCCTGAGTTGGGATTAGTTTTGAAAAGTCATGCCCTTCGGTGTTTCTTCTACAAATTAATGGTAATACCTTGCATTCCAGCAGGTCCGAAGTCTTGCCTGGTTAAGAAAATTGCATGATCATGGTGTTCAGAGTGGTTGGGATCAGATTTTTGTTGTTGGCAAGCCCAGCGACACACGTTCTCCAGACTCCTGGATGGATTTCCCCTTTCTATGAGGCTAATGGACTAAGAGGAAACAATATGTTAAAGACACACATAATCTTTTTCCAAAGGCTTTAATTTTTTTCTGAAGTTGAAACTTGGAGTAATATTTAAACAATAATTAAATAATAATATTTGGAGCAATAGATATCTACTCTGGTTTGGGAAACTGAAATGCCCATGGAGGATATCTTCATGATGTTCAATACTTCCTGTGTGAAAATTAATGAACAGTACTTATGAAACTGTCTGGTATTGAAGTTTGCTATTGTGAGGCAACTCATCATTAATCATCTGGGTAAGAATTTAGAAGTCTAAACTATTTCCTTATTCTGCTTAGATTTTTAAATTTCATAGATGTTAAGAATAAAAATATCAGGAGTCTGTCATGAGATTTTTTTTCCAGAGGTATGAAAGTAAAAGATCTTTGTGAACAGTTTTGTTTACTCCTTTGATCCAGAATTAATCAAAATGTGGGAAGAATAGAAGTTTCTTCCATGAGCTGGCAAGGCTGGTCAAACCCTGGGTTATGAGGAACAGTCAAATTGTATTAACCTCACATTGAAAAAAATCAAAATAGTTTTTTAAGTTCATGATAATGAAAAAGGACAGACACTTATCTTGTAGTTCCAATAGATTGATTCTAAGCACCTGGGAATGTTGCCAGTGTCACATCATATTTCGAGTTAAAAGTTCAGGGAGAAAAGGGTCCATCCCTCAAGAACACCGGAGCTGTACTTCTCAGAATGTTTCTGGAGGAATAAGCGAACTTGAAACCCACAATGAGTCCCAAGTTGGATCACAGCCTGAGAATTTTGTTAAGATTCAGCAAATGTTATTATAAATGTTTATATTCTTTATAAAGTAAAGTTAGATTGGGTTGTCATATGCTAATCATATATTTTCTCCAAACAAACATGATTTTCCAACCAACCAAAGACTGTTAACATCTTCAGCTGGAATTAACTTAAATTTCTTAGTAGCCACACAAAGTAGGTCAGATTTGTGGGAGAAAATGAAGATCAATGACACCCTGTCATTAAACAAAGATAAGTGGATGTTAAATATATAATAAAATACAAACACATGGGCTTTTTTTTCTCTCTAAATACACAGATCCACTAGTAGCTCACAATCAGGAGTACTAATTATGGGAAAGGGACATGTAATTTTAAACATCAAGAAAATTGCCAAGCTAGTCACTTCCTATATGTTTATGTTTCTTCCTCAAAGAAAGACTCTTTCATCCATTTCATTATTCCCAAGTGCAGGAACAAATGTATTATTTCAAAGCTGGTTAAAGTTAACTACATTATACAAAATGCCTATCATGTATATTCTCAGGTCCACTTTGTTTTCAAAATGATGAAAATTCTTGCAAATAAAAAGAAACTACGTATCCATATAGTTATATCTATATAAATTATAACAAGTCAAGAGAAGACAAAGATCTTTGTTTCCTCACTGATATATTATTCCAAGCACTGAGGAAGTATCTGTCACACAGTAGGCCCTCAATCCAGACATTCTGAATGAACATACGAATCACAAACTTGATAATGGTGATCTGAAAAGTTCTTTCCTTTTTGTTTCTTTCCCTTCTTCTTTCCTTCCTATCTTCCTCCCTTGCTCCCTCCAAGTACCAGGTACTTAGTACGAAGAACCTAGGGCCTTCATTTTAAGTTACATCCCCAGCCCTTTTCTTCTGCTTCTTTTTGAGACAGGTCTTGTTAAGTCACGAAGTTTCCCAGGCTGGGCTCAAACTTAGGATCCTCCTGCATTAAGCCATAGAGTGTTCTCTTTTCTACTGATCACACACATTCATTTTCATTCACACAGACTTGCTAAAGCCAGGATAACTATCCTATATCTCCAGTAAGTAGAAGTAAGTAAGCAAGTTACAGAAACACAAAAATCGTCCTTTATCTACTAAACTTTGGATACCTCTCCTCATTGTGGCAATTTCTCCTCTTCAGTTCAGTGCACCCAGGGGTCTACATGACTTCCAGGTGACAAGAAGCCTCCGCAATCTACTCTTCTGTTTGCTAACCAGACCCTAATGCTCACGGTCCACACCTGAAGATGTCTTACCTTTGCATAACCCAGCATTATCATGCGCACCAGAACCACATTTATATGTACTCCAAGAGACTCATCATGGTAAATTTCATTTACCTAGAAACAAAGCAGATAAATTTTAAGAAAGGCAACATAAATAATTTCGTTAGATGTACAATACTTAAGTGATCTTCCATGCAAATTATTACAAGTATTTTTAAGTCAAGTTACTTTTCAAAAATGTAGTTTAAGTTGAACTCTGAAATCAAGTTAAATTTAATTTTGAGATAATCCTTAGATATGTGAATATTGATTTTTGTAAATTCTACAATAATCTGAACATACAAAATATGCCTTATAAGGGCTTCATTAAATCACTATAGCATTAGAATGAGTTGGCATATGTGTAATGTTACGCATATATAACAGTTACCAAAGCCACTACAAAATGACAGGTGAATTTTCTTCTAGCCTAGGAGTGGCCAAAGCCACGTGATGGGGCAGCAGCAGGAGTCTTTCACTGAGATGTCCAAGTAGCCAGCAAGGGTGCTGTGTCTGGTTGAGGAAGCCCTTGACCACAGGACCCCGTGTGCACAGGTGGTGGTGGTACACATGGCCAGCATGTGCATGGCTCTCCTGTTGTTCACCACCCACTCTGCTCACACTCCTGGGAATGGAACAGCTAGACCAATGACTGTTGTCCTTTGCCATTCAAGTTATTAAGGTGACTGTACAAGAGTACATCAGATGAACGTCAGCCCTGATGCCACTCAGTCGACCTAAGTTGAGTCATTGTTTGTTATTTAAAAGTTGGGCTAAAATTTCCAAAAGTGATCTGGTAAACTTTAATATCACAGATATTGAGATTAAAGCAACTTAGAGGTCATAGTTGAACTCTGTTTTTACTGATGAGACAGATGAAGTCTGCAGGAATTAAGAGACATATGAAAACACACAGTGAGTTATTGGCAGATAGGAATCTAAAAGGGACTATGACCATATCTTTGATCAAACTAATACAAAATAATTGCAAATAAAAATGTCCAAATTGACCCATGCTATTAGGAAGGCGAAAGGCAGTGGTCTAGCTAGATCATGTCTTATTTGTTCTCCAGGACAAGGTCGCAGCACTTATCACAGTCACTAAATGAGGGATGGGAAACTATTGCATGTTGGGACAGTCAGCAGAGCAAATCTCAAACCTACAGAGAAAAGACAGGCATGGCCCAATAAAGGGAAATTTAAAATTAAATATAACTCAAGGATAACAGAACACACTAGAAAAGGAATTGATGAGCCATAAAATTTTGACTCGACACATTAATCAAGAAAAAGACCAAGGAATCTCAACCGCCTATTTCAAGAATCTGGTGTGACTACCCAGAACATCTAAAAATTGAAGGCCATGACACGTAGAGAAAACATGCACTTAATGAATTTTCAGATAATGCAAAAAATGAAGGAATAGCAAAAGTGGAGCTACTAGACACTAAACCTGATGGTGTAGTTTAACAAGAAAATATGCGAAGTCCTTTTAAGTGAATACAAATATATGAATACATAATTTATAAATAAACACAATTGCACATGTGAGTACACAAACATGCACATAAAAGAGTAATAAGATGCAATTTAATAACCATACAAGATAAACTAATAGATGAAGAAAATTCTGTAATGTGTTCTTGCATAAAAATGCAGGCAGGTAGCTCATGCCCAAGTTGTCGCACTTCAGGCTGGAGTATACCTCAAGTACTAGGTCATTTGCCTGTGTTGTCCACGAGAGAGGTGTTTGACAGACACGACAGTACCCAGAGAAGAGCAGAGACTAAGCAGAGCAGAAAACGTGTCATGTGAAGAATGGTTGGCGAGACATGGGGGTTCAGAGTCTCTGATAATTCTCATTCAACCCCTCGCTACGTGGGAGTTCGTCATTTCTGTGAGCCCCAGTCACGTAAATGTAATAAAACACTATCTCTTCAGGTTGGGATAAGAATTAAAAGATTTAGCTCATGCAAAAAAATCCTCAAAATTTTATGTTTGGGAAGAAGAGAGTGCATTCAAAGGACATTAGAATATGCGATGCAGAAAACTCCAGAAAGACTTACAGCTATCCTATGGAAGACAGATCACATTTATGACATACTGTGAACCTACAGAAAACAAAGCTAAAAATCACTCATATTATTTAAAAGATAAATTTCAGTTCAATATAAAGAAAAATTGAATGCTAGTTGAGAAGCTGTGATTTACTCTGGCCTTCCTGGGCTAGCGGCAGGAGATATTCTTATTTTATGCCACACCTAAGGCCGTCTAGGTGAAGACTGACTCCACTGACCCTCCTCCTCTGGATTAATTACCTGGTAAAAACATTCCTAACATTATCACTACAAGAAAAGTAAAAAGTCTAAAGCCAGACCTGTCCCTAACACAGTAATCCAAGAGACAGCTTATGAGGCAGCTGTTTCAAATTAAAAACACGCTTTACACACAAAGGTATAACTTGTACTTAATTTGGCATACTTGAAATGTAAAAAGAGAATCTGATTTTAATTTAAAAAGTTGATAGTATTGCTAGTAAATAAGCAGAATTAATGAAAAATAATACTCAAGGCTAAGTAAAATAGGAAGAAAAGGTGAATTACTTTCTGGAAAGGAAGCAGTAGCAGAGGATAGGAAGCCCTTAAGCCACTGCGGAAGACCAGTGGTGATTGTGCTGTAACAATTATGACACATGTAAATCTCACAGGAAACATCTATGTTAACAAAATCTTAGAGTCATAAAATGAAGAAAAGGTGGTACTAACAGCAAGTAAGCTTTTATATTTCAGTTAATATCAAGTATCCATATAATCATCCCAGGTTAAATTAATTTGCAGTGGGTGAAGTTTAAGATCTAATACACTGCCCAGAAAGAAAAGTTATATATTTGTAGCATATATATCTGTACATATGCATATATGTATATGTAGCGTTGTGTACAAAATAAATCAACTATAAGGAAATGAAACTCTTACGTAGCAGGAAGTATTTTTTAATGTGGTGAACCAACTGGTTTTTGAGGGATCATGAAAAATATTTTGTAGATACAGTCTTATAAGTGGCCAGAAAAGATGAAGCAAATAAGTATTCCATCATCGGTATTTTTCACTGAAACTCAGGATATTCCCAACTGAATTTTTAAGATCTCAATCAAATTAAAGATGTAATTTAAATTATCAAGTAAATTGTTAGAAAAATCACTTGACTTAATTTTTTTTTTTTTTTCGGGAAGTGTAATGGGTATAGAAAAAATTTTTCCAGCAGATGGCGGCATACACATTTTAGAGGGGCAAAGGGCAAGCAGCCTAATTCATTCACCTCTATGATGCACCCAGTGGCCAGTTGTTATGTCTGCCTCCTCCTACATTTACACACAAATAAAACAGCTCACTTAAAATGGCACAAAAAATTAAAACGTTCTGAGGAAAATGCTATTTTAAATGCCTACTCATTTTACACTAAAAAACAGTGAAAAATCTTAAACTTTTAATGTCATCTGATTACAATGTATGTCAGCAGTATAAGAAATGACTGTTTTTAACACTCAATGAGATGTGGGAAGAACTGAAAACATTTGTCTGAATTAACTATTTGAATTAAGAGAGACTAAGTATTTTTATACTGTGATGACAAAGAAAACAGTTTCTTTCCAAAGTAATAGCAACATCAACAACAAAAATAACGGCTAATATTATATATATTCTGGTGTTTACATTCTGTTTTTAATTAGATGCCAATACTAACTCAAGTAATCCTTGAAACAAATTTAAAGATACTATCTATTTTGCATCAAATAAAATGAGACCCAGATAATTTGAGCCATTTATCCAAGGTCACAGTTAAGAGATCATGGGATGAGAATCTGGACAGTCTGACTCCCAGACAGTCAATAGTTTTTACTATTTTACTACAATTCCATAGGCCTACAGAATACAGCACTATCAGTATGCAAAAAATATTTGGTTTAAAATTAATAGTGACTACCTATTTCTAAGTTTTATAATATGGTGTAGAAATATATTGAGAAATAAGACTTTTAAAATTCACTTGATTTTCATAAGCTTCCTTCATATAAATTTAAGAAGATGAAGATTCGGATTCTGAAAACATACAATAATGTCTTCAAGATCACTACAATGCAATAAAAAATCAGAAAAAAGGAGAGATAAGTGCAAATCAGTGGAAAAAGTGAGGAAGAAAAGTTAAGGGAAATTTATCACCAGCTTCTTAGGTTGTTAGAAAACATGACGGATCAAGATTTCAAGGAGTAATGTGTCTGACATTAAATAGTGCAAATCAAAGTTCACTGACACAGAACTGCACGTCTTTTCACCACAAGAGCCCATCCCGTAGACTCTGGACAGATTGTCTATGAGATGTTCAGGGCTGGCCCAGATTCCTTATTAAATTACCTGAAAGAAGGGGTAAACAGGATATAATTCAATTTTCAGATGACCTTCTATTGGATGAGGTTGCCAATGATGGGATGAGAGGAAAAAGGTGAAATCAAATCAAGTGTCCTTTTCCTTGAAAGGAAAATTCCTTCCAGGTTTGTTCCCAGACTGGACAGTTTCTCCCCGGACACTTCCCTGGCAGGACAGCCTGACCTGCTTTGTCTGACTAGCTGACGGACAGCTTTGTCTGGCTGCGACAAGGCCATGCTCGTTTGTCTTTCCCGGGGGTGATCACCGGTCCTGAGAGGCTGGACAGGGTAGTGGTTAAAAGCATGGGCTCTGCAGCCAGTGGGCTTGGGGACAGTTTTCACCCTATGACTTTGGGCACATTAATAAATAGTCTCTGTACCTCAGTACATCTGTAAATGGAGCAATTATGGGATTATCCGCATTCGATTGCTGAAATGAATAACTGAGCTCATATGTAAATACTTAAAATGGTGCCTGATCTCATAAATGTAAAAGAAAAAAATGTTAGCCAAAGTTATTGCTGTTTTCATAGAGAAGCAAATACAGGTTGTGTGTGTATGTGTGTGTGTGTGTGTGTGTGTGTGTGAGAGAGAGAGAGAGAGAGAGAGAGAGAGAGAGAGAGAGAGAGAGAGAGAGAGAACTTTTGGGTAAATTAAATAATAATTGATGGCTAGTGATTCCTGCTGAACATTCCTGCCAAAACCAACTACAAAAAAGCTCACTCTCTCTGCAACTCCTCCAGCAGAGCTAATAGTTCTAAACACTCACTTTAGCACTGTCTCTTTTTAATTCAGGGTAGTAGCTGTTTCCCAACCTGCCAACTCTTCTTCCCTCACCTCCAACCTCATACTAATACTTGCTATTCATTAATATTCCTATCAAGTACTATTGAAGAGCTCCTACATGCCCAGATGTTCTAGGGTTAGGAAAGTGAATTGTAAATGAGCTTCAGTTTTAAAAACAAATGAATACAAACAGACATTCAGTCACCTTCATTTCAGATGAAAATGAAGTAGAGACCTGAGTGAGCAGACACGGGCATGGGTGGGAGGGGGGTGAGGCTGGGGGGGGGGGGGTAGGGGCCTTTGCAGAGGGCGGCTAGAACCGGAGGATTCTTTTCAGAACGGATTTCCTTGTCATTGTGGGCGTGCTGACTCCCCTTTCTTCTAGGTTGCTTCTCATTTCCTCCATTTACTCTTTAAAAAAATAATTAACTCTCCATATTCTTTATTCAGTCTCTTCCATCCTGGGAGTTGCTTTTCTTCTTTTACTAATATTCTCTACTTTTTTTGATTAAAAGCGTCGCCCTTCCAAGTTCTGTGGCATTTCTGTTTTCCAGGAAGCTTCAAGCTCACTGTTCTGTTTCTGTATCAAGATTGGCTCCTTCCTTCTCTGCCCAACCCCTGTCCTTGAGCATTTCTCAAGGTTCTGCTTTTCTGCCCTCTTCCCTTCCCACATACTTTCCCTGCAATATTTCAATCACTGCTGCTGCTTCAACCAATACCTACAAGCTGATGGACACCAAGTGTCTATCTAACACTGATTCCTTCCATGCCCAGGGCCATCTGTTCAGCCCAAGTAACAGATCTAGCTGTTTTTGAAGTATATCAATGCACCTCACAGGGTACTCATCTTGTCCTTAAAACACGTTCTTTTTTCTTCTGAGAAGCCCAACACAGTTAATTATCCTGATTCCTATTTCTTCCTTAAACACCAGAGTCAACCTATTACTAAGATCTACAGATATAAATCCGTCTTCAAACTCTCCAGCAGCTAAATAATTAACCAGCTTGTTCGGTGGGTGTAAGAGTCTGTTCAGAAGTTTGCAAGTCTCCGTGTTTGACTGATTAAGGCTCATTTCAGTAGCTCTCCAGGAAGGAATATTATTATGAGTCAGACAACTGTTTTCAATACGCATGAGTTGGTCCTTCTGTGTTAACTATGCTTGTAGTTCATGTAAAGGAGCTTTGGGGTGACCCCAAGTATGCAATCAGCTGCAAGACTCTAGAAATTCTCTGGTCTTTGTAGTAATAAACTCATACCAACTGCCCGGGTAGAACTCATTCCCTTCCTTCAATAGTAAGAAAGATGATTCTCAGGGCAAGCTGAAAACATGTTCTATGTATTAGAACCCTAGGAAAGATAGAAGTTGTGGTAACCTAGGAAAGAATGGGGGTCTGACATCTGTCACCCTAAAAAAGAATAAAGTATCTTAGGAGGAGAAACTAAGATGCTTCAGTAGAACCTAAAGGAGCAACAACACTGGGGATACTGTCATGTTAACCTACCCTATGACATGGACCTCACTTCTAGAATGCCAGGTCCAGGTTATCTCTGGGAGTGTGTGTATAGTTCTGAGTTGCCTGCATTGACTGACACTCACTCAAGTCTGTGCGACCTGGCACACTCCATCCACTGTGGGGTAACTGTGACAGTTCACTGGGACAGGAAAGGGCAATGCTTCCCTGGATGGAAACTACTTGCCAGGGTATTAAGTCTATGCCTTAATCTGACATATCAAGTGAAAGAAGAAGTTCATTTATTTTTTTGAGTCTTAGATTTGATACCCCAGCCAGGAGTTTGCATCCAGAAGTGGATTGTGAGCCATTCCATCTCTGGCACTCAGATACTATCCGTCTGTGTCCACAGCCCTCATGTGGCACACCGTTCCTCCTCCATATCTTCCTAACACATCCAGAGATCTCCTTCTAAAACAAACCAATAAAATCACCGGTCCCTTTTACACTGTCTATGACCTATGGCTCTTTATCAGTAAGGTAAAACTTGGGCTCCTTAGGGTGACAAGTCACATTTCCTTGACTTCAGCTTCTCTCTCCTATTACCTCATCTGTGACTTCCCCTAAATATGCTTCAAGGTCACCACGCAGACAAACCTATGGTGATTCCAAAGATCCCATGAACTAATTCATTCAGAATCTTTGTTACAAGGTGTTCCCCATCTTCCAATAACCATTTTCCTTTCTTTTTTTTTTTTCTGGCAGGGAAATGCCAACTCATTCAACTCAAAGGGCACATCCTCTATGAAAACCTCACTGGCGACTGACATTACTTGCCAAACCACATCCTCTCCTTTCGATTCATGGTTGTGTAGTGTTTTGTGGCTAAATCTTCTGAGGAAATTACCCATTTTATTACTATTACTTGTTGATTCACTGATTTTGACTGCTAGAATCTGAAAGTTGTGCACAATAGTTAAATGTTATTACTAAGTTTTCACTTCCCAAAGATCTAAAAGGACTCAGATTATGGGAGACTATGAATTCTGGGAAGATAAATGCCTGGAGAACTGAAACAAAAACCTGCTCCATGATGATGTGATGAGGTTACATGAAGACACTCTCGCCAGATAAATGTGCCTTGCACTCATGTTCCATAATTTCTGAAACATTAGTCAAGAGATCAAGAGCAGTGTATCAATTTAAGCATTATTAAGGAACAATGGCACTTATCTACTGTTAGGACACTTATGGTCATTATGTTTTGACAAAAGCAGAATATTTTTGTGAGGCTGATATTTTCTTTAGAAAAAAAACACTGGGTAGGAAAACTGATTTTCTATCAGTTGCTGTTAGTTTATGGCTCACGATAAGTAGCTAGTTTGAATAGAAAAAAGAATTCATGGATTCTCTTCATTATGATTTCTTAGAAGAACAAGGTCATTCTTTCTCTTTTTTTGTATTGAGATAGTATGCTTTTCCATGTAATTGTTGAATACCACAAACAGATACTAATAAAAATAATGAAAAAATAATGAAAAAATTAATGAACTTTTTTTTCCACTTGATATATAGACTCAGTACCCCTCATGGCACTAAAAATTTCAACAGCCACAATATACTGAGAAAATCATTTCCTATATTTTAGTAAATGACAAAGATACCTAACACCTGCTGTAGGCAGCACAGTGTTGGTGACAGAAAACAGTGGCACAATGAAAGAGAACAGCCCACTAGCCTCTCAACCACTGTCATCCTGTTAGAGACCCTTGAACTAGATGGCTAATTGGCTTGATTCCATCAAGCCCTAACTGAATTCTCTTAAAATAACTTGAATTGCATAGACAGAAGCAGGTAAAGGAGAGATACTGAAGCTTCATCTTGCAGGGAATACAGAAAATGCCCTTGTTTGTCATGGCAGCAGTCCAGCTCAGGGAGGAAGGTACAGACTTTGGAGGCAGAGCCATCTCCTGGGGCTCAGGTCTTAAGGGCAACATGCTAGTGGCCTTACCCTAGGAAAGTAATCTAACTTCCCTAAGTCTTTATCTCATTTGTAAGCTGTGATCAGAAATAGACATATCTCGGATGTAGGAAGTACTAATTTATGGAAAATGTTTAGCAGAGGACCAAGACTAGAGCAATGTCTAAAATGTGTAGTATATGTTCTCATTCTTAACATTATACTTTTCTTCTGAATCTGGATCTAAAATTAGATGATTTCTCCAGGAAAGATACAAACTCTAACACCGATCCACACATTTTTTTTTCACAGACCACCTTGTTTACATTAATGGCACCATTATGGACAAAAGTGTTCAAGCCAAAAATAGCGTAAATACGTGTTGGTCCCATTCTTTCTCTCAGCCCATTGAATCCATAGACAAAACATACTGATTCTCCCATTCAAGCAAGGAAGTAGATTCATTTAACAGTTGATTTTTCTTTCAGCCTTTAAAAAAATTCTTTCATAAATAAAAAGGTTAAATAGGAGGGCACTAAAGGAGAGAAAGAAAGAGGACAAGAAGAAAGGGATACCAGCCTTCCAACATCATCAACAAAATGCACAAAATTAAATAAGTGAAGAAAAGTAATTGATTGTAGCCCACAGGCCAGATGATTGACAAAAATACTAGGTAAGTGCAGAGTAGTTGAGAGAATTCTAGTTTCTAGTAAGGATGATAACAGATGAGCATGTAACTGTTATATTCACTTAATAATTTCAAAAAAATGGACAAGTTCCAAAGAAGTATAATCTCTGACATTAGCCTATACTTCCTGCAAGTTAAACTTTCAACTTTAAAGGAGTTTTACTTCACCTCCTTTATAATATTCTATGTTTCCTGTTTTACCATGTCAAGAAGAAAAATGCCAGGACAATAAGACAAAAACATTGTAGGAAGCTATACACGACCAATAGGAAGAGTAGAAAATTTGCAATCATTCTTCCTCACCCACAATCAGAACAGGACTAAGAGCAGTTTCATCCCTAGTCCGCACAGGGGTAGGTGCACAAAATTTTTACTACACCATATTTAGTTAGGAAATCATAATAAATATTCTAAGAAGTCTAACCATTGTGGTTTTTCAAATACATGACTTTCTCTTGATGACAATGAAAAAAAGAACCTTATTTCATATTTTCCTTGACTTTGAATTCTTGTATTTAAAATACAATGAAATTTGAATTTAATGCAGTCTTATACATATTTTGGATGTAGAACCCAAGCATGGAGGTTCTCATGTAGGTCTGCAAAGGAGTCTAACAAAACAAGAAAAGTGAACTAAAAGGTCAACAAGGAGTTGCTACTCACAATGTTCATCAGGGTGAGGAGGTAGTTCTGGACATGCTCCTTGCCATGAAAACGCACCACGGAGTCATCCACACCCAGCAGGACCTCGATGTTGTAATCATTTTCTCCCGCATGTCTGCGACGCCTCATGGTTTCATTCAGCTGCTGGTTGATACTGCTGTACACTGCACCCAGATCATCAAGGCCTTCCAGATCGAACTCTATCAAGACACAACGGGAACCCAGGCGTTCAGTTTCCCCAGTGGGCCAGCTAATAGGTTTTATTAAAAAAAAAAAAAAAAGTTACCTTCCAGAGGGCCTATCATTACAGTCCACAATCATTCCAGAGGCTGCTTATCGGTTTGTCCTGTAAATAACAGGCACATTTGTATGACCAGGATGATTTCTTATAAATAGAACAGCAACACTGAGGGTAAAACAATACAGTTGTTCCAAAAGTGGTGCCGCCAAGCCTGCATTAAGGGTCCCAGAGGACAAAAGTCTCTTCCTAGCTGTATCCCAGAGCAAAGCAAAGGTACTAGTGATTACAGAACCCAGACAGATTATATTATTATTTTAAAAATTTATTAAATTTATTTTTTTAAATAGTGTGCCAATGGGTACACAGTGGTCAATCTAAGGTACTATACTCACGGCTTACAGAATTGATATCAAAATAATTCTAGTAGCCTTAATCTAGAAATTGAATTTAAAAATAGCAGCACAACTGCATCCCATATGATTATTGGTCACCCCAGATTACTTATTTCTTCTGGGCAGAATTATCTAGTGAATGCTGCAAGGGAAAAAGTGGGTGACTATACATGGTATAACTATTTAATCTGTGTTGGTCACTGGCTAGAAAGCAAGTAATTTCTCTTGCTATGTATCTTAATCTGTGAGATATCAAAATAAGTCAGAAAATGACTTAAGTTCAAGAAAAAATAAATCATAACCAGTTTTTTTAAAGTTCATGCAATTCAATTACTTTAACTTTCCAAGTGGACAATTTAATAATTATAGAAAAGAGTGAGAAATACTTTCTCAGGTTTCAATGACATAGATCACTTTAGGCGAAGAAAATGAGTCAATGAATTTAAAATCTTTCAATATTAAAAGTAAAGAGATTATTCAGATCTGCTAGTATAAAAATATATTCATCTACATTTTAAGAACATAAAATCCAGAAAAAATTTATTATATGCTTTCTTAATGTCTAACACAAGCTCAACCATTACTGACTCTAACTCATACTTAGGTTGGAGGTTTAGTTAATGCTGATCTGGGGCCACTGAGTGTGTGAATCAGTGTCTGACACTAATAAATAGGTATTTTCCTCTCCACATTTGTGGTTTTTAGTAAAACTCAGGGGAGAAAAAGGTGTCTCTTGGCCTGGAAGATTGATGACCAACCTTTAGCCACAGGAGATCAGAAGCAGTGAGACTACAGATCCCTTTCAAATTAAAAAAAAAAAAAATGTATAGAAGAACCAACACCCTGCCCTACAGGCTCAGGCACAAGTTCTGCCTGGGACTCCTCAGGCTTGAAAGCAACACTGTACTTCAGTTTGACTCCAGCCCAGCTGCTAGCTCATTACCTGGGAAATTTCTCCTCACAGAGAACTTCCATGGCCTCCACAACATATAAATAACTCTCACCACCATCCACATCAAACAGAAGGCTTTCCTCAAAGTTGGTTTTCAAGAGCTGCAAATCCACACTGCGGGTGAGAGACTGCCCTGCAAACAGCTTTCCTATTCAACCTCCAGTCTTCTCACACACTTGAGAATGTGAGGGGTTGTGACAGCTACCGTACAAATAGGAAATTCACACACGAGCTCTCAGTTCTAAAGCAGGCTCCCTGCGGCTGAACCATCAGAGGCAACCTCCCGTGGAAATGTACCAGCAAGGGCAGCCTAGCATTCAGCCAGGTGCGCGAATAAAGGAGGCGGAAGGACAGTTCCCTCTGCTCAACACACTCACTTTGGGTGTGACCCGGGCATCCCTCCTTTAGTAGGTGGTGTCCCAGTAAGAGAAGGGAATGTTGTTGTTGTTGTTGCTGCTGCTGCTGTAGCTACAGGAACCTGACAAGGAAGAAGGGAGTCCTTTGTCTGTGCCTTCCCTTATGCAGTGCATTTCCCCCCATGATTCCTAAAGTGGACAATGCCAAGCACTTCAAAGAAAAGCAATGAGGTAGACAGCTTCTGGCACCTTCCTACTAATGTACAAACACGGTTAGAGTGACAGGGAGCTCTCAGGCTGCGAATCATCTTCATTCATAATCAGTTTGTCTCAGTCTGCCTCCTTCCCAGGGTGAGTGGCATGGGCAACCTCATCAGACACACCCACTTCACGTCGTGGGAATGCACAGTGTAACAGTGCAATTTTATTTCACGTGCCTAACCTTCTCGACCATCTGTAATATAGGGTAATAAACTTAGAATAATATTCATGTCTCCTTGCTCTCCTGGAGTCACTGGCTTCTTGCTGATTTTATCTCAGTGTTGGCAACAGTGGAGGAGGGCGAGCCAGCCATGTAAAATGGTTCTAAAAGCTAACATACAGAAGCTAGCACAATGGAGCTTCGAAGTCAGAGTCAGGCAAGCTTGATGCTCTAACCTGCAGCATCCCCCTCATCGCTTCCTTCAGAGATAAAGAGGCTTTATCTCCAGGTCTGCAGCCAGTTAGGCATGTACAGTAGCAGCTCTTTCCTCCCTACAGGAGGCACTCCCTCCCTCCCTGAAACCAGCAATAAAACTTGGGTAAATACTTTAGGTGACAGGAGGCTGCAGGCAAGGCAGAAGCAGGGTGTCCTGCCAAGGGACAACACCTTCCCTCAGCCAGTCTCCCCATCTGTAAAACATGATAATAGTACTCATATTTTTCAAAGTTTCTGAGATATTATGAATTGATTATTTAAAAACACTGTACACAGGACTGAGACATAAAATTCTATGAATGGTATTTACTGTTAGGACTTACAATGACGACTTTCCCATTAAAGAGAGCTTTCAGTTTTTAAAAGTTCTCTCTGTTTTACATATCACAAAAATATAGTTATAGTTATCTTAAAACTGAGGTGAGAAAAACCTTCTGGAATCAGCAAAGGAGAATCTGAGCTGCAGGTACCTCAGAAAGAACAACGGAGACACACCTGGCACAGAGCCCCGAAGATGGCAAGGAGAGGAAAGGCTGCTACGAAGTTTACTTTCAGTTAAAAGTAGGAGTAAGCCCAATGACATGGGCCTCTTTAGATTAAAATGCTAACGTAAAATTGGAAAGGGCATATAAGCATCCTCCTCGCTCACTACGTGTAAGGAGTATCAATCAGCACGTACGCAGACACGGGAAGGTGCAGAACCACTGTACGCTTCTCAGGAACTAACCGTGAAAAACTAAGGCTGTATTCAGTTGATACTAAGAATGGAGCTGAACAGTGTCATGCAGTGGCAAACGGTTACATCCACTTGAATCCCTATCACTCATCTAGGCCTAGGCAGAACTAACTGAGTACTGGAACGTGAGCAAATCCCATCTTCCTGAAGCCTCGCGGTTGAAAAGATGATGTACTCCTCAAAATCTCAGATCACTCTATATCGAACCCTACCATTATTTCTTGCCATGCCATGAAATACAAGACTAGAGACGATTACAGGTGAATACCATGCTAGTCAAGTCAAAACACACTCTTGCAGGTCCACTTCCTACTTGCAAGGACTGAGAAAAGTCATCTGGAAAGTCTTACAGCTAAGAGGAAGAGGGCCCAGGTTCAATTTCTAGGACAAAAGAAAAGAAGTGAAAGAATTATAGTGACTGTGTATTGGTTATACTGTGTATTAAATCATGGATTTCTGGTAGCATCTGGCTAAAAAGTGCAGAGGTTACCCGACTTGGACAGCAGAGTGTGACGACAGGAAATCAGGAAAATTTAAGTTAGGAAGATCCTCGTAACACATGGGCTCTCCATTGAGCATGAGAAGGGAGGGAAAGGAAGGCAAGGGTAGAGAATAGAAAATACCTTATGAGTTTTTGATAAGCATTAATATTTTGGAAACATATTGTTTATATCCTTTTAACTTACCCACTAGTTTTCCAATGGTGATACATAAGTTGCCCCCCAAAAATAGTTTTTCTATTTTACCGTATTGTATTTTAGTAGTATATATATGTGACCAATCAAGTTACCTAAAATATAGATTTTTTTAAACTGTTAAACACAGATTATTGGTGTTAAAATAGAATTCTGAAGTTACTAAGTGGAGAGAATATGTAACTTGTTTTGCTGATTATGAACACTTAGCCTTGAAGTGTTTTCAGGATGAAATGTGGCATATTTTAATGCCTAATCATAGTTATAGAAAATTGAAGTCTAAGGCTGGTAAAAGTAATTTGCTAATACAGGAAAAGTAATTTTAAGGTCTGAAAAAGAGCATGCAACACAAGCAAAATTGGACAGGTAAGTTCTGCTTTGGATCTAATACAGGCACATCTGAAATGAGAAGGCAATCTTACACTATGAAAGAAACTAACCCTCAATACCCGCCCTGCCCTAGGGAATAGAATGCCCACTTTATTTGAGATATTAATAAGCAACCCAACTGAAAGGCATTGCCAATCTCCACTGTACCTACAGATCCTGTGTGGCTAAGAACAACCATAGAATATCTACAGAGAAGTAGGTCTCATACGTTGGCAACATACACAGAGGGCTTAAGCAGGCTTCTGTGGAAAGCTCCTGTGGAAAGGCTCCTCAATGGAAGGCAATTGGTCCTAGTAGGTGCAGTGCTTTGGTCATTCACTCAGAATTCTTTCCTGGCACTTGTACCATAAACATGACATCAGGAGTACTAGGAAGTGACCTGAGAATCAAAACACGTGCTGAGTTTGGTTTGTCGCCATAATGGAGTCTCAACACTGTGGGGCTACCACAACAGCTCTGGGTCTCCTAGCTCCACATTTAACACATAAGGGATGACGATTCTATCAATTTTGGCCACCATTCTGACAGATTTCCATTTTATTTATTTATTTATTTATTTATTTATTTATTTATTTATTTTGAGACAAAGTCTTGCTCTATAGCCCAGGCTGGTCCTGAACTCACTGGTATAGCCCAGGCTGGCCTTGGACTCAGGACAATCCACCTGCATCAGCCTCCTGAGTGCTAGGATTACAGGCATGGGCCACCATGCCCAGCTTTATGTGGTGCTAGGGAACTGAACTCAGAGCCTTGCATTTGCAAGGCAAACACTTTAGCCACTGTGCCATTCCTCCAGCCTGAATTTCCATTTCTATGTCACAGTATCTTGTCCACATATACATGACACTGGCAACATTTAATTCTGCTGACTAGGTTCCTTCAGAACTCCTATTCCCTATGGAAATGCAAGTTATCATTCATGTTAATAACTGAATGACAAGGTGAGATTCACTTTACCAAGAAAAATTACATCACTTTTCTTTGCAGGATATTTACTTTAAAAATGAGAAAGAATTATATTATTTTGTAGTAACAATAATGCTGAATGGGTCTATATGTAGAAATTTGGCATTCTTTGTAAATGGAATACTGTTATGAAAATGAAGTCACTGTAATACCACAAGCTGGATTTTCCAAGAGTAGGTGGAGAGCCCATGATTACAGCTAAAAATAGATGTAAAAACCAATACATGTCATGTGTTAACATCAGAAGCATAGAGCAGTTAAATAATTATGTAAATTTTTTATCTTTCAAATATATTTTTGCATTGATATATTTCTAAATTTGAAGTTATTACTTCTAATAGGATATAGTAACAGTATATGAAGGCACAGTTCTACCAAGATACAAAATGTTTAATTCTGGGAAAAGCATCTGTATCCTTCAGCAACTGGGAAATTCCATAATGATAGTTCAAAGAACTATATTCAGGCCAATTTATGATGTCAATTCAAAAGTTTCAAAGTTTTACTAAGTAACTGTTGCTTTAAAAAATACATAATCATTTAGTGGATACTAGTTTCCATGACTTCTTTTCCACAAAAATTCTAATTCTAAAATGCAAGAGTTTACTTTTATTTTCAGTAACTACTTTAAGGGATAACATGGCATTTTTAAATGGAAATTTTTGATTTTTTAATGAAAAGTAATGTTTTCATGCTTCGGGCTTGTAATAGGTAGCAAACAAAATTGTAAAGTCACCTGAGTGCCCAAAATATAAACTCTGACTTTCAAGAAAAATTGTCTAGATGTCAGTTAGAATAATTATAGCATCAGATTAAAAAAAATTCAAAGCATTTTAAGGAAAAATAGTTTTCTACATAGTAAGAGATCCAGAAGTAGGGTCAGCCCTAGGACAATTCATCAACACATTACCAAGGACTGGGTTCCTTCCATCCTTTCACTTCCTGCCATTCTTCATGTACAAATTTTAAACTTCATGTTAACTTCTTTAATTCTTTCAAAATGGCTGCACCAATTCTAACATCATTGCTAGGCCCAACATTGTATCTTTCTCATGTCTTTCTCAGGAGTAGGTAAGAACTTTCCCCTGAAGTCCTCTGGTACAATTAATTACACAAACTACACATCAATGTCCAGAATGCAATCACATGCCCGTGCAAAAATCACTGACAGATGGGAAGAATGGAACCCTGTGGTAGGTCACTGTGCCTGAGGCCAACCTTCTCTGGTGCGCAGGTTTAGAAGTATGGGAACTTACAAAGAAAAAAAAAAAAAAGATGAAGCATAAGAGCTTAAAACAAGAGGAGGAAATGATTTACAGGAAACCCATTTGGTTGAATTCTTTCAAGTCCTGCTCTACCTTCATCTCTTAGAAAGAGTCTTCTGAAAGTCTCATTGTTATTTTGTACCAGTGCATTTTATTTCATTTTTCTTATTGTGATCTGTTTAAATTCACTTCTGCATTTGGTCAGCTTCTCAAAATTTTTAGAAAGGTACAGCCCTTCACTTTCAAAGTAATGGATTCTCATGACTGTTGCTTGCTCAACCCCAATGCAACCATTCCTTGAAATAACTGAAATGTTTGTGCCAGCGCAAGGTTGTCATATAAAATACATCCCCTCTTCAGTTCAGATTTCAAATAAGTATGTCCATCATACTGCATAAGACCTAATAGTAAAAATGTACTGATGACTTATCTAAAGGTCAAATTCAAATGAAAATGCTCTACTATTATTCCGTGAGTCGTACAATGTAGGCGTGGGGAATACTCATCCTCCGAGCTGGATGAGCACCTGCAGGCCTGAAACCCTCCTCGCCTCACTCCCTCGTTTCATTCCTTAAGGTCTTTTCAGTTTCATGAGCCCAAAGCTACCGCCACCTCCTTGTCTTTTACATTCTTTCTCTTTTCGGCTAAGACAGCTTGATACTGATTCCTGACATCTGGAAACTAAAAGAACCTTGATGGATAAGCCCATTTTCACCTTTCCAAGTACAGATAAGAAGATTGCATTTTCTTCCCCATCTTTTTCTTGATAAACCTTAGGCTACACTGTCTTGTGAAAGAACTCCATATTCCTTTTTATCTTCTAGGTTAATTATTTTACTCTCTGTTATTTTATATTAAGAACATCATCACCAGGGTGACCCAGTGCCTAGTTTAATTGTAGTGCTTTTGCTACTAAAATCATGGGGTTACTTTTTCAAAAACAGCAGTTTTTCATTTTCACATTTTATTATTGTCTACATTTAATAGCATTTCAATTAACAATTTTCATCCTTCTGAATAAATTACACTCTTCCTTATTTATTGCTTCTGTAGTTGAGTTCTACTAAATCAAGGAAGTAATAATAGAAGAAAGTGAGCTCATAATACGCGGTTTGCTAGGATTTTATGCTGTAAGTTAAGGCTTCCTAAAAGCTCCATTGCACAGAGGAGAGGGAGGGTTCCACCGCATAGCTGTCAATTTCAAAGCTCATGTTATTTCCATCAATTATCTCTTATAACAACTTGATTATGGATAGATAATATTTTTACCCCAAACTTTTCCAGAAGTGCTCTATGAACATACCAAATTTATTTCCAAAGGCATGTGGAATGATTAATGATACTTTACACAACTCAGTACAGCCAGACTATTAGCATTTGCTATATGTTCTTCAGGTATGTACTGAAAGAACCTGGGTACTTTCCCGGCCACTTTTCTAAGCGCTGACAACCCAACAGTGCTGCTTGTCTCCCCAGAACCTACATCACAGTGACTAGCACCACCAAATAGGGCAGGAATGAAACAGGACACAGCGAACAAGAATGGCACAGTAAGGGAAGCACAATTTTAGAAAAGGTGTTCCAAAGAAGATAAAAAATAGAGACGTTGCAACATGATGGAGTGAGCTGCATGATGATCATTTTGCACGAGCTACACATCAACCTTTCACAAGTAACGAACGCCACAGTTTGGCCCCCAAAGAGACGTGTTTGAATCTTAGTTCATAGTGTGGTGGTGAAGAACAGCATGGAAGCTTCAAATGACGGGACCTAGTGGATGGTCACTAGGAACATAACCTCAAAGGGGATTGTGGGAAGACCGTCTCTGGCTGTCTACAACAACATGGAATCTCCTGCTCCTGTGTACAGTCTCCCCACTGCCACCCACTACAATGAGACACAGCCAAAAGGGCTGCAACCATACATAGCTGGGGAACACACCATGCTGTTCAACCCCCAAAACTACGAGCTTAATAAACCTCTTACAGTTAGCCTGCCTCAGGTGCTTTGTTGATTAATGAAAAGCCAACTAAAAATAAGAATATAATCATTATCTCAGCAGTCAAAAGTGCTTGTCCAGCAAGCTCAAGGCCTTGAGTTCGATTCCCCAGCACCATGTAAACCAGGTGTGGCAGTACATGCCTGTAATCTCACTACGTGGGAGGTGGAGGCAGAAGAACTGCCATGTGTTTGTGGCCAGACTGGGCTACATACTGAGTTCAGGACCAATCTGAACTCAGAGTGAAACACTGTCTAATAAAAAATATACATTCATAATTTTATTATAAATAGTTTAGAAACAGGTTGTATGATGTAACATCATGATGGTTGAATATGTTCAGAAGTATGTGAGCCTACTTTCTTCAATGGCCACACAAGATGCCTTGCTGTAACACTGATGATGTGGCGGCTATGTGGTACAACTGACAAGGGCATTACCCAGGTCATAACTGATTTCACTGGAGCTACTACGAGCACAGTGACATCTCTGGCTGATGGTGGAGGGCCAAGTCAGAAATAAGAAATACAGGAGAATGTGGTATGCAACACTACAGCTTCTGAAGACAGAGGGAGTCAGTAGAATCAGAAACAGCTCCCTGGGTGCTAACGGTGAGCTCTACATAATAACCAGCAAGGAAACAAGGACAAGGATCTGAAAACTGCCAAACCTTGAAGAACGCTAAAATAGGAGTCTTTCCCAGAGCCTTCAGAAAAGAGTTCATCTGGGCCAGCACCTTCAGTTTGGAATTTTGCTATCCCAAACAGTATAGTCACCTTAGAATGGGTGTTGTTTTAAGCTACTATACATGTATCGATTTAGACATAGAAATGGATACACAGAAAATCGAGCTCTTGTTTCAGCTCTGCTGTGAGGCTACTGTATGATTCTGGAGAAGATACTAACTAAAAAGAAGTACACTCATACATCTTATATTTTTGAAAATATGGTATTCAGCTTTAATGTTTTTTTAATGTTTTCATCTGCTACTTTTAAACACTTCTGACAGTCCTGGGTTGGTTTCGACATACTGGTTTTTCTTATCAGTATGGGTTACACTTTCCAGCTTCTTTGCAGTACTTAGTAATTTTTGATTAGTGGTCCAACATTGCAAATTTATCTCTTTGGCTGCTGAATGTAACTGCAATCTCACAAATATTTTTCTTTTTTTGGATGCAGTTAAACTACTTAAAAACAGCTTGTTCCTTTCAGGTCTTGCTTTTAAGATTTATTAGGCAGGGTCAGAGCAGCATGCCTCTAGAGCTAATTATTCACCACTAACGAGGCAAGATGGAAGTCTACTTTCCAATGCCGTGTGAATCACAGGGCACTGCCGTCTGGCCAATGGTAACAAGTATTATTTCCAGCTACAAGCACCAGACACTGTTACTTAATCCTTTTAAGTAGTTCTTTCCTAAGCTTTGTGTAGCTTTTCCACCTGGGTACACTAATCAGCAGCAGTGCCAGAGAGCTCTCTCTGTTGACTTTCAGCTTCCGTCTACGAAACTTTCTTCCCCATACTCACTCGTGTGAGCTCTCTGGCTTCTCAGTTCTGAGAATTCACTAGGCTTCACCTGGGTTCCCTGGCCCTGAGCCTCAGGCTGAAACCCTCAGAGCAGGCAGTTATCTCATCTGTTTTTCATCTCTTGGTGCCACCATCATTCATTGCCTAATATCCAATGCCTGCAAGCTGCTGTTTCATAGACTGTGTCTATTTCTGTCTATTTCAAGCAGAAGGGTAAATGTAGTAAATGGGATCCTAGGAACTTTTTACATTATTTTTGCATCAGAAACATGACGTAAAATTTTCAATATCCATTCAGTTGTCCCTGATGTTCTATGCAGTTACTTTTGTGGAAATTGGGCAGTAATTACATAATCAGTGTCAATCCTTAAGATGCTCTGGCAATAAGAATTATACTTTTGTGAGCTACTAAGTCTCTTTGGACATGTCCCTGCAAAACACAGTATCATGTGGGACTTGAGAAATTGATGTTGAATAGCAGTCAATTTCTGAAACCCATATGGATAAGAAAAAACAGTATGTCAAAAGCAAACCAGGACTGTCAGAAGTGTTTAAAAGTAGCAGATGAAAACATTTAAAAAAATTAAAGCTGAATACCATATTTTAAAAAATACAAGATGTATATATGGGTGCACTTTTGGAGTCAATCTCCTCATCCAAAGATGAAGTACATTCATCTTCTTATAAAAGAATGTGAACTTCTCTGTTCATGAAAGGCTATGTGGGCCAAAGGCACTATAAATGTAGTTGTCTGAAGAAAAGTTATCTTTCAAATGGAGCAAAGAACAGAAAAGAAGAAGGAAGAAAGAAAAGCTGTTTGTTACTTAGCACAAACCTGAAGGCCAAAAACTTAAAATCTTAGCAAGCATAGATACTGCCTTACAAAATATAAGTTTTCAAATATTCACTAAACATGTTTTGCTCTGAGGTATTTAGAGTATTAGGTTTTTAAAAAATCTATCATATTACATGATAGAAAAATCTAAGCTAACTTTAATAAGCTTGTTACAGAGATAAGGGAAAAAATAAATTTGGTATGAGTCCATTATTAATCCACCTCTTACAACACAACAAAAGCCATACATACGATGAAACCATTCATTTAAAAACAAACAAACAGAAAGAACAATCCTATAGTAAGCTCAAGAAGTGGCACAATCATGCTTCACGGTATAGTGGGTCTCATTTCATTTAAAATCACCTTTGTGGATTTTAAAGATCCTTTGCACCAATAGTACAAGAATCCTAAGTGTTCGTGTTTAATTCAATTTGAGGCATAAATGAAATATTTGATAGGTTAACATGGATGCAAATATTTTGCCACAGATCATAATTAAAGTCAGTACATACAGATATCTTTCATCAAACACCAGAAGGAAAGTCCAGATCTCCTACTTTCCATCCATTCCTTGCTTTACTCATCCTCTGCGTCCCTTTCTCCTTCCCTCCTTCCATCCATTTCTTGAGTTTTCATCACAGAACCTCACCTAGCTTCTACAAACAAAATGTGAGTAAGTGCAGTTCTTGTCATAAAGATGATTATCAGCTTAAAGGAAGAGAAGGTTATAAATACATGCTTTCCTGAAAATTAAAACAACACTGCGGTTCGATCTAACTCCAATAAGAATGGCTGGCATTAAGAACACAAAACACAACAAATGCTGGCAAGGCTACGGGGAAAAGCAACTCTCTTACATTGCTGGTAGGACTGTAAGCTAGTACAACCACTATGGAAAGCAATATAGATTTCCTCAAAAAACTGAGAATATATATTTCATTTGACCCAGCTATACCTCTTTTGGAAGAGTTAAAGTCATCATTCAATAGTGATACATGCATACCCATGTAATAGCCAGATCTTGGAAGAAGCCAATATTTCTGAGTACAAATAACTAGATAAAGAAGATGTAACACACACACACACACACACACACACACACACACACACACACACACACACACAATGGAGCACTATTCTGCCATGAAGAATGACAAATTTGAGTCATTCATAGGAAAATGGATACACCTTGAGACACTTGTATTCAGCAAAAAGAGTCAGATTGAGAGAGTTAAATATCACATAGTTTAATATAAGAAAATCAAAGCTTTCAAAATGTAAGAGATACAAAAGGAAGTAAAAAGATGGACTTTGTAGAGAATGTGAAAGGGAAAGTAGGGGGGTGAGAGGGTAGGAAGGGGAAAGGAATGCAATATGTAAATAAATAATATGAAAAAAGGGAATAGATGCTTTCCCAGAAGGTACGTGTGCAACGGAAGAAAACGCAATTTACCTCACCTGGAAGAATCTGAAAGCATTTCGATGAAGGAGGTAACATCTCAGCTGAATTTTAAACACACACAGAAATCATACACATGGGCTAACAGTAAGGGTCACTTATGGCACTATGAACAATGCACACAATAGGCTGGATGGGCACTGATAGATGGGAAAAATGGAGCTTTAAAAAGAATAAAGTGACAGCAAGTGAAGACTTGCATTGAAAGATGTTGCTAACGGGGGTCGAAGCAAGATCGTTAAATATCCTAAAGATTTTATAGATGGGGCTTAGGGCTGGCTTCCCAGGCAGTTCTATACCACGACTGCTATCCGAACATAAATATTGGCAGTATTTTTGTTGCCTCTGGAGTGTATTATGGTTTACAATACATTAAATAGTCACCACATTCACAGGCATTTCCATCTCGGAATGTCACTTTTAGAAGGCAGGACTGAATCTATGCAATGTTATTTTGTCTTCAGTGGTATCAGAAACTGTAATAGTGGAGCTTCCATGGTCTGACAGCAGGGATATTCTTACTTGCTTATGAAAACTGGTGTGATGAAGGAGGCTGGTGGCTGTCCTCTGACCTCCTTATGGTATTCATTCAGCAGGAGCTGGAACTGCACTCCTCATCCCAAATGGGCTTGCGGTTAGCTGCTACCAAAAATTTTTGTTGAACAAATAGATGACTCCAGATTTAGAACTCAGAAGTGGCCTCTGTGGGTCTGGGACACCGTAGAAATGTAGGTTTTCTATAGCATACTTATAGGTCAAGAGCCAGCTGTGCAGATGCTGAAAGGAAGCTGCAGCAGCAGCAGCAGCAGCAGGGATGGCATGTTGTCCTTCAATATCGAGTTCACAGGCGAGTGGTTAGACTTAATCGGCCCAAGACCACTATGTCTTTCCCCACTTCCCTGATCTTATCAGCAATAACAGCTGTCCATCTGGGCCAATCGGCTCTATCATTCTGGAAGCCACTTATAGATCTCCAGAGCAAAGGCTACTCCTCTAATACTGCCAAAAATCTAATGTGCAATGAATTCCTTACATCAAGTCATTTCATACTTAAAACAGATAATGTGGTTTAAGTTTCTTGGAATTGTAGTTTGCAATATGTATGTATGTATGTATGTATGTATGTATGTATCTATCTATCTATCTATTTCTGAAACTGGTGTGTGTGTGTGTGCATCAGTTTCAAATCCACATACATACAATAAGACAGGTGAATTAATGACCTGAAAAATCCCTCCTACTTTGAGAATTCAACTTTTGTGATTCATTTTTCCAGTTTATATGCAATATATAACCTTTACATTGAACTTAAATATTTTGTGCACATATATATATATGTCCAATTTACAATCCCTTACCCTCTCCCCTTTTGGCTCCTCCCCTGGTCCCCCTCTCCTCTAACTCCCACTGTTACCACATTTGGTTCAATAAAATGACTGTATTCTGGGTTTCTCATATTAGAGAAACCATTCAATATTTAACTATCTGTGTTTAACTCACTTCACTGAGCAAAATGGTCACAAGTTGCGTCTCTTTACCTAGAAAGCCTCCAATCTTGCTGTCTTTATGGAAGAGTAGTACTCTATTGTGTACATATACCACAATTTTTTTTTTAGCCATTGGTCTGTTGATGAGTATTTTTTGGCTTTTTCCACATTTTAGCTATTGTTTGTTTTACTGCTATTAACATAGATATGCATGTGTCTCTGTTATATTTTGCTTTTAACTATTTTATAAAGATTAGCAGAAGAGGTATCGTTGGATTGAATGGAATCTTTATTTTCACCCTTTTGAGAAATTTCCATACAGTGACTATACAATCTCAGCAGCAGTGTAAAAGGGCTCCTTTCCCCCCCAGCCTCACCAAGACTGGTTGCTGTTCAAGTTGTCGATACACACCACTCCCACTGGAGTTAGACGATACCTCAGTGATGGTTTGATTTGCATTTCTCTAATGGTTAAAGAAGTTAAACATCTTTTCTTGTATTTACTGACCATTTGAACTTTTTCATTTAAGAACTGTGTATTCATTTTCATTGCCCATTTTTAATCGGGTCTTTAAATTTGAGGGGTCTGTTTCTCTTCAGTATCTTGTAAATTCTAGTTGTTAGCCTCCTATCTGAGAAATAGGTGGTGAAAATTTTTTCCCATCCTGTTGGTTCTCTCTCCACTCATTTTTGAAGAGTTTCCCTAATGCTTGTATTTTTCTTCCTGCATCTCTCAAGAACTGCTTATAGTCTGGTCTCTAGCTTACTATTCCATATAACTGTTTTACTGAGATTATGTATTAATGTTCTTATAATATTTAGGAATGTACCAAAATACATAGACTGTGTACAAAGCAAGGAGAAGGGTTCACTTAGTCATTCAACATCTACTGAGTGCCCAATATGTGGCAAGTGCTCTCAAGGATCAGTTCATAAACTGCTTGTCCAGATAAAACATTCCTAGATATGTACCACATCTGGATTGTAAATAGTTTCTGCTCCCCAACTTGTAGATAACCCCCTACCCCTTCTCCATTCTAGCCCTCAGTCAGATAGTCCGTTAAAAAAAGTTACCTAAGTCAAATAAACATTTCTTCTTCCTTCTAATCACAGTCTGTTTCTCTAGCCAATTTTGCTTTCTCCAACAGAGGGAGTTGCCATACACTGACTCCGTTACAAGTCTTTCATCCTCACGATGAATCCCTGCCCAGCTCTCCACGTGCTTTCAGGTGGTCCTTCAGAGATTCCCTTCTCCTCACTAGCTGGCTGAGCATCACCCAAAGACCTCTGCTTTTGGAAAAAGTCACCCAGACAAATCACTCAGTCAAGGAGTTGTAATGAATTTTTTTTATCCTGAGTGACATGACATTTCTACACTTACATTCCAATGTCTTTCCATCATGATTCTCAAAGCACTGACCTATCTCTCTCAACAATCTTCTGATGCTACCTATTAATGCAATCAGAATCCTAATGTCATCCCTACTTTGTCTTTAAAGACCGTTAACAGTCATGATTCTTGACACACAATAGTCTTAGATTTGTCATTCTAAATATCTGTATTCACTGTCATATTTCAAGTTCCATATATCTAATTGTGTCTTCTCTTTCCACATTTTATCTGCTACACCTATCCTATGTTTGATGATTTAAATTTACCTTCTTTAATATTAATCCAACAGCTTTTGGTAGTGAAAACTTCCTTTCTTCATTAAACGTAAACCTTCTGGCAGTAGCCAAACATTGAACTACCAAAACTTTATATTTCTTTTAATCCTCATTTTTTTCTCTACAAAAATCTAACTATTGTTATATAGCCTACACATTTTGACACTTACTTATTTCATCAGCTTAAAAAGTTGTTTGCCTGAAAAAATACAATCTCAAAAAATCTTTAAGGGAAATATTCATTTTTCCCTGTTTCAAGAAACCAGCTTACATTACATCATCTGTCCAATCAGAAGTCGCAGCACAGTTTCTACTCAAGTCCAAAAAAACTAAACCCTCAGCCAAAAAAAGAAAAAAAGTGCTTAAAGGTAAATAGATGTGTTATATGTTTTCCTTCTGCACAATAAGCATCAGAGTAAGTTCTTGGTGAAGCTAGGAATAATTATAGTTAATAAAACAATGCAGTATATAACATTATATAATATTAATATGGTTTGGATCTGTAATGCCTCCCCCCAAAAAATCTCATGCATTCTGATGTATGGAGTAGCAATGGAAGGATGTGCTGCTAAGAGGTGGGGACAGGTAGGAAGGGCAGGGCACTGGGGCTTGACCTGGCAGGAGCAGAACACTGAGACATGGCCTGGAAGACGCATGCTACCTCACTTGGCCTGCTGAATGCCATGCTGTCACACCTTCTCCAGTGGGTCCTCTGCCACATGCTTTAGCATTGCAAGCTGCCTACAGATAGATTGAGATGGTCTGATAATTTGAGCTAAGCAAATTTTTCCTTCCTTATGTTGTAGACCTCAGGTAGGACCAAAAAAAGTAACTAAGACAAAAATCAAGGCTACAAGTGAAGTATGTGACATATACTACTTGTTATAGTATAGCTAGCTATACAAGGGGCCTACAGAATGTGTTAGTGTACATTTCTCCTATCTGTTTTAGGCTTCTCATTACATTGATTTGGGGATACTATAAACAAATAGATATAAATTTTCTTTATTGCAGAAAACTGTGATTTTTAAAATATCACACTGTTAATGATTAGGGACTTTTTATTAAAAAGAGAAAATATAAAGTTTTGGGATTCTTCTACATTTACAATCATGTAATGTGCAAACAGGGATAGTTTGACTGCTTCCTTTCCAATATGTATTTCCTTTATTTTGCTCTATTGCTTAATGATTCTGGCTAAGGGTTTCAGAACTATGAATAGGAGTGGTGAGAGTGGACAGCCTTGTGCTCCTGACTAAAGGAGAAATGTTTTCAATTTCTCTCCATTTCTTATGATATCTGCCATAGGTTTGGCATATATGGCATCTATCAGTTTGAGGCAAGGCCCTTCAATAGTTATTTTCCTCAGGGTTTTTTTTTTTTAATCATGAATGGTTGTTGGGTTTGTCAAAAATCTTCTCTGCATGAATTGAGATAACCATTTGTTCTTGATTTTATTACTGTGGTGTTTTACTTAATTGACTTATATGTGTTAAATCAACCTTGCATTCCAGGAATGAAGCCAACCTGATTATGATGTAAGATCTTTTTAATGACTTGCTGAATCCTATTTGCCAATATCTTTGGAGAATATTTGCATCTATACTAATTAAGGAGATTGGTCTATAATTTTCTTTCCTGGTTAAGTCTTTGTCTTACTTTGAAATCAGGGTGATGCTAGCTTCCAAAAACAAGTTTGGCAATATTCTTTCTCTTTCATCTTTGTGGAACAGTTTGAGAAGTGCTGGTGTTAGCCTCTCTCTGAAGTACTGGTAAAATTCTACTGCAAAGCCATCTGGTTCTGGACTTTTTTGTGGTTATGGACTTTATTACTGCCTCAATTTCCATGTTTGTTAAAGGTCTTACAGGTGTATAGTTTTGATATTTTTGTCTGTGTTTATAAATTTATACATTTCCTCTAAGTTTTCCAATTTGTTGAAGTATAACTTTTTAAAATAGTTCCTTATGGTTTTCAGCAGTTTCTGTTGTGATTTCCCTGTTTTCATTTCTAATTGCATTGATACGGGTTTTTTTTTTTTCTTTTCTTCTTCTGGTTAGTTTAGCTAGAGGTTTACCAATCTTATTTATTTTTTCAAAGAACCAGCTCGTTTATTCTTGGAAGATGTCAAAATACCCATCAATAAACCAAGGGATACAGGAACATAGTGCTACTCTTCTATAAAAACAGATAAATTTGAAGGTATTTGTAGGTAAATGGATTCAACTTGAAACCATCATGTATACCAAAGTGATTTTTTTGCGGGAAAAGAATGAAAGGACAAGCCATGGGAGAAAAGCACAAAACCAGAAAGAGCTTAAAAAAAAAATAAGACGAGAAAATATGTTTAAAAATTCAGCGAGACTGAAAAATACTAAATAATCTAAATAAATAAGAGATGTTCATGAAATAAATGAGTGAAAATATCAGTAGGTGGGGAGTTTGGGTTTAGAAAAAAATGGATACATATGTGGCTCATAACAGATCAATGTGCAAAATGAGAAAGAATGAAAGCATTAAACATAGTAAGTTCGTCATCAGTGGAGCTTCTAACCGCGATGCAAGTAATATGATTAAGAGAAGACAATTAGATGGAGCCAATCACCTAGCAGTGAAAGAGTACCTGTTCTGCATGCAACGAGGCCCTGGGCTCCTACTCCTAGCGCTGCAAAGAAATCAAGAGAGAAATAAAAGAAAAAAGAAAAGGAAAGAAGAAAATAAATTAAGCTTACATATCCAAGAGCAAGAACGGTATAGAGGCATACACTATTACATAGGTTGAATGTGCTTAATGGAAAACGTTTGAAATTTGAAACAATCCAAAATCTGAAATATTGGAGAATATTTTTGATATTAAATTTCCTCCTAGAGTAGAAACATTTGAGCAGGGCAATCTATGCAAATATAATAAACTCTGGGAAAAGTAACAAATCCAAACACTTTTTCTCTCAAGCATTTTGGATGAGGATACTCAAGATGTAGCAAATGATATTATGTATTTCATATACACATATGTCAAAGCCAGTTATTATTATTATTAAAAACTTCTCTATTTGCTAAATTACTGACTCGTAAAATTTTATTTATAACTACAAAGCAAGACTCTCAGTGCTTTCATAGTCATCTGAAGACAAACACAGATTGGTAAAACCCTAAAGCAAAGAGCCATTAGATTGGGAAAGAAAAAAAAATGCAAGAGAATTCTGGCCTAAGGAAGAAAGAAACAGGTTGCTATTTCTAGATGACATGTTTAAATTAAAAAACAATCTACAGATCAACTCTTACAATAAATGAATTAAAGCAAGACACTATAGAAAAAAGCCAACATACAAAATCATTGTTTTATATATTTGCAGTAAATGAGACATAAAATTCATCAATACAAAATGAGAAAAGCCATACTACTGAAAAGAGTATTAAAAATTCTTAGAGAAAAATCCAACAAACATGTGCTAGATCAAGCATATCCAACTTGTAGTCTTCTGAGGTTTTCTTCTACTGATTTTTTTAATAGTGCTATAATGAAAAAATTTAAACAGAAAAATATAAAACTTAAATATAGTATATTCACTTATTACATATTTTACATGTGGCCCAAGACAAGTTTCTCTGCACTAACACACACGAATGTAAAAAACGGTGGGTCACAGGTTGGACATCCCTGTTCTAGATCACTGCATTGAAACGTATAAATATTACTTAAAAGTTACCACTGAGCTGGAGAAAACTTTCACTATACCTATCTTAGAAAGTATTCACATCAAATATGAAGAATTTCTTCTACAAGATAGGAACATGATACACACCTCAATATTAAAGAATGGCCTTAAATGTGACCTTCACAAAAATAACATTCTAATAGTCAACATGTATGTATAACAGTCCTCAATACCATAAGACATCAAGAAAAACAGAATTAGAGGCAGATAAAATATATTCAACTACAATGGCTAAAATGGGAAACTAGAAATTGATATTTTCAAGTATTAACTAAGACTTAAATTAACTTAAACCCATACACTGAAAGTATAAATAAAAATAGGGACATGACCTTTTAAAACAATTTTACATCATAAACTAAAATTGAATATACCCTATGACATTTCATATATACACTGATGTGAAAACCAATGAGAAATCGTTGCCTATGTAAACCTACATGTACATGTACAAGAGTATTCATAACTATTTATTGATAATAGCTGGAACCAGAAAGTAGCTTAGATGAATTAGGATGCATTTGCATAAATAAAAAAGAACAGATTTCTATTACATGCAAGAGTACACAGAACTCTTACATATAATATTAAAATTAAGTAGAATCAGCTAGAAAGATGCAAATGCTATAATACACAAACACCAATACACACGCACACTTTTTTTCTTCATGGAAAAGTTTAAATTATGTTGGTGGGGTATATTACCAATACAAGTGCTTTGCAAAGATGGAGAGTCTCTAACTTTGTATGATCATTACATTTCAAAAAAATTCACCAGGGCCTTCAACCTGCCTTCAGCCGCCATGTCAAGTGTGGTTTGAAAAACAATGAGGAAACAAGACACTCTAGAAGGTGGGAGCTGATGGCGAAAGGGAACAGATGTTTAAGGAGGAGTTCAGAAGGGGCACTGGAAACCCAAAAGATAGCCTGAAGCAGCACAGAGAGGGAGGGAGCCACTCTCCGCATGGAGACCAAGAGAGAGCGTGGCTAAGCCTGGGGGCGGAGCCACTTCTAGCCTCTAGGGCTCGCTGCCTTCTCTGTCATCATATTCTCTAGTTTGAGAAGGAATAAGTGAGGCAATGGGTGCGTGCAGACATCAGCCATAAGTTAGTCACACCTCCGCTGTATATTTTGCAGTTAAGCTTTGCCGAAGATGCCTTGCACCCTGCACCCCTGACCCTACTCTCTGGAGACCTCATGGTGTACCCTCCACACCCCCTGAGGCACACAAACTGCTCTTCAGCGGGTGGTGAGGCCCAAGCGAGCTGATGAGTGCAGCAGCCTTCAACTGCATGCAGCTGACAAATGGGGTAAAAGATCGTGGGTTCCGGCACAGAGGGGAACCGGAAGGCTGCCTGGTGACAGTTTTTTTTTTTTTTTTCAAGGCTGAAGTTCTCTGCAGCAGCAGGCCCACAGCTGCTGCATTGCAGCCTGCAAGGTTAGAGTGGGAGTAAGTCCCATTCAGCTCTCCCACGTTAGGTCTGGAGATCCAACGCCTGCCTGCTTAGGGGTCCTAGAACGTTGGGGATTTTTTTCACCTGACTCAACTTAGACTGAAAAAGTTCGTACCATGCATCTTGGAGTCTTTCTTAGGCCCTTGTTGATATTAGTTGTCTCAGGTTCATGCAGTAGAACCATTAAACACACACTTTGAAGAAGAGAAAGAGAGAAAGAAAGAGAGAAAGAAAGAAAGAAAGAAAGAAAGAAAGAAAGAAAGAAAGCAGGCAGGTAGGTAGGTAGGAAGGAAGGAAGGAAGGAGAAAGAAAGAGAGAAAAGAAGGACAACACGGCTAAGGCTCGGTGTGAATCTGTTCTCAGTGGCACGCCCCTCAGCGGAAGAGCAGTCAGTCACAAGCAGAGACCTTTCCTGAGGTCCCACCAAGCAGGGAGCACTTCTGTGCTCAGGCTTTCTATGAGAACTCTACGGATTAAAATTAGCAGGTCTCCAACTGGTTGATTAAGATTGGCAAATGTTTCATGAAGAAAGTGGTGCAGATGAGAATTAAGAGGATGAAATAATTCCAGTCACAGCAAAAGTAACAGAATTCCAGAAAGTATGGCACAGAGCCTGCTATAGACATTGGTTTCAGCCTTTAACACTACTCCCTCCCTGTAAGACCAAGACTTGGGAGGCTGAGGCAGGAGGGTTGCCATGAGTTTGAGGCCAGCCTAGGCCTCATAGTGAGTTCAGGACTAGCCTGGACTGCAGAGCCAGATTCTGTCTCAAAATAAAGAAATTAAATAAATAATGAATCTATACCTTCCTTACTGCATGTGCTGCCTTTCTGTTACATCCCATGTTAAGAACTAGAAATGTCAAGGTGTGGGTCAATAGATAAATCCATGGATCAGAGATAACATGGGATTGTCGGCTGTGCAGACAGACTTCGGTCTTTTTTTTCTTTTTCTTTTTACTTCTTTGAAACTGTATGCATAACCACATGGCCTGTAATCTCAACACTTAGGAGGCTGGAGCAGGAGAAATGGCCCAGGTTCAGGGCTAGTGTGGTAATATAGTTCAGGACCATTCTGGACTACAGAGTAAGACCCTTTCTCCAGGGGAGGGAAAAAGTACGTATTTTAAGGAGAGTTTTTGACAACCCTCTTCCCTCTTCTATGTCTTTTCCACCAAGAAAAGGAGCTGCTAATCTACTGGTGGAGACCCAAGAGGTTACCTGGCCCCTTCTTCTCGGGCGGGGCCACTTGTGCCGTCATGGGGGGAGGGTGTGGGGGGGGGCTGTATCTCAACAGGCGCTCTGATGAGCTGGTCAAGCAGGACTGCCCTGTCCATTTGGCCAGGATGCTTCCCCTCTTTCTCTTTTCTGATGCAGGCCACTATCTCATGGTTTTAACAAACAAGGATGTAGTGGCTGTTTTGTTTATTTTTGCAAGCTGTGAAGAGGATGGTTTTATTTTGAAAACAAGAACAGAGGGATAAAAACTTCAACTAAAGGGAAGGGGCCCAAAGAGAGTTGCCTAGGAGGCTAATCTAGGGATTTCCCAGTGATTTTAATTGCAGTGGCTCTTTTGAAACCACAAGCTTAAATCTCAACCCCTTCCTCAGCCTTGGGAGAATTTTCTGTGTGAAAGTGCTGTTACAAACATTGGGAATTCAGCAGTGGCCAAAGCAGCCTTAGCCTTTTCTCATGGGGCATATCATTTTCGTAGAGAGTAGTAAACAACTAACCAAATAAATAATTGGTAACTTACAAAATACCATTCAGGAAAAGGCTAGTGTACTCTGATAGTGATTAATTAGGGAGCCAGCCATGCAATAATTATGTTAAACAAGATAAACAGCAGGCTTTCAGTATTTTTAAAACTGTTAATAATAGTCTTATTCCAATTTTAAAAATTACAGCTGACAGAATAGCTCCAAGGATAAAGCACATGTCTAATAAGCACACAAGGCCCTGAGTTCAATTCCCCTACCACATAAGGTGGGCATGGTGATGCCTGTAACCCCAGCACAGTCAAACTGCCATGACCTTGAGGTCAGCCTGGGTTCCACAGTGAATTCAAGACCAACCTGGACTACAGAGTGAGACTCTGTCTTAAAGAAAAGAAAAAAAATTCACTGGGTTAAAATCTTAAAATTTGAGAAATTGCTGTACATCTATTATAGGTCAAGAAAAAAAACTACCAAAACTCCTTCAAGATATTAAATACGAATCTATTATATAATATACCCATGACCTTGTTTGACACCTGAGCATAAAAATATGAAACTGCAGAAAAATCATAAAAATCCCAGAAAGATATTATATTCTATCTAAACTGATGAAAAATGATTTATGCATGTGTGGCTAAAGCCTCCTCCAAAGGCTGCCTTCCCTTATCCCACAAAAGCGATTTGAAAATAAAAACATAGGATAAATCAATCCACAAAATTCCCTTCCTAAGTTAGGTAAGCCTCACTAGCATAATCAGAACACGAGCCAGAGTTCTGCCAACAATGCCCTTGAGATCAGTCTTCACGAGCCCTCTCCTCCCAGCTCCTGATAAGACACAAACCACTCTGGTAGTTATGTATACTAGATACTTCCATGGTATACTTTATAGGTCTTTAAAATTTGCTGTTACTCTAGCTAACATTAAGAGAGAAAAAAGGAATAAATAACACAAGAAAAACACATTTTCTCCACAACACAGAGTGTTGTAAGAATTATCTAATTCTTAGGATCTGAATGCATCCAGGCCCTTCACTCTTCTCGGATTAAATGGGCCCTAGAATCTCCATTTCCCGATGCATGCCAGAGATACTGAAAGAGATAGTTTGGACTGTACATTTACAGTGCACTGCTCTACACTATAATACTAACTTCACTTTCAATTAATCTCCCTGTCTTAAAACTGTGATGTGTGTTTGTTTTTTTTGTTGTTGTTGTTGTTGTTTGTCTGTTTGTTTGTTTGGTTAGTTTGTTTGTACAGCATCTTGTTCTGCAGTTCAGGTTAATCCTGAACTCACTATGTAGCCGATGATGGCCTCAGACATACAGTAATCCTCCTGTCTCAGCCTCTTTAGTGCTGGGATTACAGGCATTACTTCTATGCTCCTAATTATCTTGGATGATAGAATTCCATGCAATAAGCAATAAACTTCCTTCTTATCCTTCAGAAAATTATAAATCTTTTATGTGCTATTTAGATAATTTCTCTTAGGTGCATTACAGTAGTCACATACAAATAATCAAATGTAGAAAATAATCTAAGATGGAAGGAAACTGAGGCAAGGCCTCTTTAGTACACACAATGATTCCTCAAGGTAAAGTTTTAAGAGTTCATCATATTTGGATAGAAAACATCTCATCCTGTTAACCTATAAATTCAAAGTTTCCAAGTATGGAACCATCACACAGATATCCATGAATACTCACAATCAATATGTGTCATGCCAAGAGTCACTACCCCATGTGTAATAGCAATATAAAGAACAAAACTTCAGAGTCAACCGAATTCAGTAATTTTAGGTCTAATTTGTATTACTACACAATAGATTATAGTGATAAAGTGAACTTATCTCTTCCGAATAAAAGGCACAGAGTTCTAAGGTTTTCCAAAAGAAATAAACAAGAGAAAAGAACACAGAAACAAATTTTAAAAATCTAAGAAAAGACTTACAAAGTGACTATAGAGGAATAAATGACATGCAGTTTAGAACTGGACACAGCACCAACAAAAAAAGAAAAGAAAAGAAAAGAAAGAAAGCTACAGTCATCATCTTCAAAAACACAGAGAGAAAACAAGTCCTCAATAAAATGTTAGCAAACTGAATCTAACCACCAATTATTCACTAAGTGGGATTCATCTCAGGGACAGAAGAATGGTTTAACCTACACAAGCCAATAAATGCAGAATGTGTAAGAGCAAGATGAAAGATAAAACCATATGAGCATCTCACTAGATGCACAAAAATACTTGCTAAAAATTTGGTGTTCCCTCATAATAGAAACTGAGTAAGTTAAGTGTAGAAGAAACAAAAGCAGCATGATAAAAGCATTATATTATAGGACAACACAGTAAACAGAGAAAAGTTGAAAGCACTTAGCCCCTAATAGTTCTGGAGGCACTAGCCAGAGCAATCAGGGAAAAAAAAAAAAAGGCATACAAATCAGAGAGGAGAAAGTCAAAAAGCCAATATTTGGAGATGATCTGACCCATATGTGTGTGTTCGTTTATCTCAAAAAGAGGTCAATAAAACAATCCCATTTATAATAGCTATAAAATTAAATACCCAGGAATAAGTTCAACCAAAGAGGCTGAAAGTCTCTATAATGAAGCCTATAAAGCACTGGGAAAGGACACTGAAGACCAGTTATCTATATGCCCAAGTGCACAGGCCCATAGAACAAAGCTGCTTTCGATTCCTTGTCTATACAAGAACAAATTATGCTTTTCATGACTAGTATGCCAAGAGCCAGGCACGATGGTGCACAGTTGTAACTCCAGCATTTTGAGAGGCTGACACCGCACAATTGCAAGCTAACGCCCATCTGAACTTGTAGTAGCACTATCTCAAAATTTTACAAAATAGAAGAAGGACTACCACATAGCTCAGTCTGAAGGTGCTGGGTTCAGTGTCTACTACCACAAAAAGGATTTGGAAAACTGAGGATGTATGGGGCTGTGGCTCAGTGGTAAAGCAATACCATGTAATACCCTCACTGGGTAGGTAGATAGCCAATGAGAGTGAAATTAGTATATCATACAGACATCTGCACACCCCTGTTCACTCAGCACTACTCAATCATAGTCAAAAAGAAATAAAAAAGGAAACAACCATAGCGACCATCAACTGATGAACGGACAAAGAAAATATGGGACTTACATCCACTATCAGGCCATAAAATAGAATGAACTCCTGTCATTGGCAGCACCATGGTTGGAATGAGAGGTCATCACGTGAAAATAAGCCAGAAAAACAGTACTGCTGGACGTAAGCCATAATGTGAAATGTGAAAAAGTCAATCTTATAGAAATGGCAGGTAGGATGGTGGTTACCTGAGGCTTATGGAGCAGGGCTGGTGGGGAGGAAAGATGAGGTTGGTCAATGGATACCACGTAGTACGTGGACAGGAGCAGGTGCATGGCAGGGGGACTATACTGGCAAGATACTGCGTATTTTTTTTAAAGCTAGAAGAAATAATTTTGAGTATTTTCACCATAAAGAATAATAAATATTTGAGGAGATATGTTTGATTTCACATAAATGTTACTTGGTGTATAAATGTGTCAAAATTCATGCAATACCCTATAATAACATGCAACTTAATGTTTTATGTATCGGTTAAAAACAAATTTATTTTTACGGGCTTCAAAGATAGAAAAAAATTTAAAGTATATTTGTAACCTAACAAAAAAACTGAAACACACTGGTGCCAGTACTTATATTTTTAGCCTTGAAATGTATCTTGCATTTGCTGTTTTTACATTATGTAAATGAACACACATCCCATGAGCTCTACCCTGAACTTTAAAGAATTATCACACAACAATGCACTAAAGTAAATGAATTATTTTGAGTTCCTCAAAATCTAGTATATATTAACCACTATTGTTTTGCTTTTGATTTATACAAATGAAAAAATTCTAAATTAAAATTTTAATAACATTTAGTATCATGAGCAGGGAATAGTACACAAATGTTACAGTGGAGTTACTACATGGGGTAAAGGCCTCCTGGAAAAACATATATGCGACTGTTCCGTGTTTCAGTGAAAACCAGTTACATTTTCCCTACATATTGGACTCTACCTGCATTTGAAGGTGCTGAAAATATCAATTAAGAGATTGGTTTAATAACATTTTTGAGCTATGCCAACAGTATTGATGAAATATATACTGCCTGGTAAGCACTTAACGTGTCATTTGGCAGACTGTGCCGTAGTTATGTATATCTGAATACAAATTGCCAATTAATGCATTAACCACATCAACAAATGATCATCAAAGAAACTATTTTAAGAATTTAGCAAAATTAGTAAGCTACACTCCAAAATTAAATATTATTAATATTAGTACTTAGTTAATACAAATTTCTCCTTACAAATTACTTCGCAGGATTATTTACAAAGAAGAAAGCAGCACGTGGAACAAGTCATTAACTCAGCTCCCTCGGAGGCTTGCTTAGCTCACAGCCTTGGTGCTATCACACAATGACAGTCATTTTTCTAATCTTTTCCTATCAGGATACAATAGAGGTATAAAATCAGTCACTCCAGTTACCTCAATATCATTTGCTTTAAAACAATCCCATGTAGTCTACGTATTTTCCCCACTGTATTGATATGTATATATGCGGGATAATGTTAACACTGAACTTGAGTATTTTTGCACATATATATGGCGTAAAAATTACAATTCCTTCTCCTCTTCTTTGTTCACCCTCCCACACCTTCCCCTTCCCCACTAATTCCCACTATCTCCCACATTTAGTTCTACAAAATGACTGTACTGTGGATTTCTCTTATTAGAGAAACCATTCGTTATTTAACCTGAGTCTGACTCACTTCACTGAGCACGACGGTCTCAAGTTGCCTCCATTTACCTACAAAAGCCTCCAACCTATCTGTTTTTATAGATGAGTAGTATTCCATTATGTACATATACCACAGTTGATGGGTATGTTGGTGTCTTCCAAATTTTAGCTACTGTTAGCTGTGCTGCTATGAACATGGGTATACGTGTATCTCTCTTAGATGATTTTTTGTACCTCTTTAGGAAAGATTCCCAGAAGAGGTACTGCTGGATAGAAGGGAATGTTTGTTTTCATCCTTTTAAGGAATTTCCGTACTGCCCTCCATAGTGGCTGTACCAGTTTACACTCCCACCAGCAGTGTAAGAGGGTTCCTTTTCCCCCAAAGCCTCACCAGCACTTTCAGTTCGAGTTATCGACATATGCCATTCTCTCTGGGGTTAGATGGTATCCTAGTGATCTTCTGATTTGCATTTCTCTAATGGTAAGAGTGTTGGGCATCATTTATTTACTGACCATTTAAACTTCTTCAGCTGAGAACTGCCTATTTATTTCCGTTGCCTATTTTTAAAAAATCTTGTCTTTGAATTTGAGGAGTCTGTTTTTCTTCAGTTCCTTGTAAATTCTCATTATTAGCCTGAGGTACAGGTATGAATATTTTTCTCATTCCGTCAGTTCTCTCTTTACTCTGTTGATAATTTCTTTTGCTGTGCGGAAGCTTTTTAATTTGAAATAATCCTATTTGTTGATTCTTAAAACTATTTCTTTTTTTGCACTGGGTGTCTTTTTAAGAAAGTCCTTGCCTACACCTATATTTTTTAGATGTTTGCCTAATTTGTCTTCCAGAATGTTCAGTGTTTTGGTTTTAATATCTAGGTCTTTGATCCATTTTGATTTAATTTTGGTGCATGGTGACAGGTGTGCCTAGATTTATTCTTCTGTATGTGGATATCCAATTTTCCCAGCACCATTTCTTCAGCCAAGTTGCAGGATAAAAAATCAATACTAAAAAAAAATCAATAGCATTCCTCTACACTAATAATAAACTCACTGAGAAAGAGCTCAGAAGAATAATTCCATTCTCAATAGCCCATCAAAAGATTAAATACCTAAGGAAGTGAAGTATCTCTACAAAGAAAATTATATTATATTGAGCAAAGAAATTAAAGAAGACATTTGAAAATGGAAAGACATCCCCTATTTTTGGATAGGCAAAATTAATATAGTTAAAATGACTATACTGCTAAAATTCATAAACAGATTCAACACAATTCCTATCAAAATATCAGTAAGTTTTTTTTTCCTAGAACTTGAAAAAACTATCTTTAAATTCATATGGAACCAAAGGAGACCTGAAATAGCCAAAGCAATCTTAAATATAATAAGACAAAAGCATTACGATTCCAGACATCAAGTTATACTACAAAGCAACAATTACAAAAAATATATGGTACCGGCATGAAATATAGGTTGATCAATGGAACAGAACTGAGGAGTCAGAGACAAACTCAAATACCCTCAGCTTCCTGACCTTTGATAAAAATTTACATGTTTGACAATTCCATAAGAATACCTTTCATACCAGAAATAGAACTTGCTTGAATTTCTACTCTTTTACAGAGATTTGACAGTCCCAGTGCCACAGTATACAGAAAGGGCAGATACTTGACTTCAAAGTTCCCAGTCTCACAAGATTCTAGAGGAGTTAATTAAAGGTCCAATGGGGGGAAAAAAAAAAAACTAAGTGGCTTCTGGTTTCTAATTTTGACTGCTGCTTAACTGCAAAATAACTTACATAATCAAATGTATTTGGATTTCTTCATTTAAGATATCTTTCATGAGTAACAAAGTAACAACTTTATACAATGAATGTACACTTATTACTAAAGAGAAGACTACCAATCATTTTCTTCATTATGGAAACATACCTTAGATTAAAATATACTGAGAAGTATTTTATATAGAGGTACCCCACAGGCTTTATAATGATGTAATTTCTGATTTTACACTTTCAGAAGAGTGCAGAGTGGGACTATTACAATGTAAAATTAAGATTCCAATTAATAAGTCAGATCTTGATACTTTCAGTCATTCCCATTCTTCATGACTATGTTCCCCTCTGCAACTTCTCATCTGGGTCACCTGAGATCGCTGAACCCAGCAGGATGATTTTTCCATTGGTACTTGCACAATCTCAGTCCACCAGTCCAGTGAGATTATTCCTCCTAACCCTGTGTTATTTTTAAAAAGGGTAATAAAAGAGACCAGATCTGGCCACCATGGGGCATGGTTCTGACCAGGAAGGAGAAATAGGCTCAGGCTCTGGAGACTCAAGAGCAGCCTGATGGCCTGGGAGGAGTCAAAGGGACCAGGTCCTAGGAGCAGCTCAGTGTCCAAAGGTGAACCTTCAAGCCTTAGGACAATCATCTGCTTCTGTTAGGAGTTGGGACTGGGGTGCAGCAAAGTTTAGCTGGCCTAGAATTCCGCAGAGCCTAGAGGCCACCCTGCCTTGTCCACCTAGATCACCTGCTGCTCCTAACCCTCTCTGTTGCCTTCCATATCAACCCCAACTTTTCCATCAGCAGGTGATTCCTTATTGTCATTCATCTTGTCCATGTCCTGTATGTTCTCATGGTCCTCGACGTCCTCATCACTGTTCTCACCATCCTCATCCTCTTCTTCACACTGCTCTGAAGCTGGCCTGCCAATAGGTACAGGGCCATTGTCTTTCTCGGTGCTGCTTTGGAGCCAGGCCTGATGCTGCTGGCCCTGGCGTTGGAACTCTGTATCCTCTGCAAGGTTGATCCAGATTAAGCCATATTGTCTCAGTCAGCAGCCCAAAGGACAGGGAAGCTCTGCGCCTTCCTTGACAGAAAGGACCCTGTGGAATCCCAACTCTTGATCCTCTAAGTCTCTAACAATTACTTCATGCTTTAGTATAATTTCCTACTGGAAATCACACTACTTCATATAATTAAATCCTATGTAAACTAGAATTATTAGTGGTATATACATATTAATAATAACTTTGAAATTTCTTTTGAGCTTTAGACCCATCTTTGCACATGCTGTGCATGAAGCTCTACATATGAATCCAATTGGAACTGTAGTTTCAGAATGGCCAACATTATAAAAGTTGTCTTATCCCTGCCTCATTATTTTCTTCCCGCTTTGGAAGTCCCACTGTGTTACTATGATGATGTCTTGAGTCACCTAGTGTGGTGTTTGTGTGACCACTGAATCATACAGAAATATAAATGGAACTGTGTAGCCATTTTCTCTCTACTAGTTTGTGAACTCCCTGTAGGAGGGACAGATGCCTTATTTAAGGCTGGATTCCATAATATAATGCTTGCCTAGAAAGAATTCACCCCTTCTGGGCAATGACAAGTCAACTGGTCATAAACAGCCATTGCTTTAAACAGTTATTAATTAAAAGCAAAATCAAGAAATTCTAATCTGTGTAAACAGATTCCTAAAGATGCTATTACGTGGCTAATAATTTGGTTAATAATAACAAATAATGGCTAATAACCACATAAACTTTATAACATGAAATTTAGGGACACTTTAACTTCATTCAGATATGAAGTTAAAACAAATTTTCAATGTAGATCTTATTAAGGTTAGAGGAAATTCCACTTTTTTCTTGGGACGTCACTTCAAAATTACTATTATTAAAAACTTTCTTGTAGAATCCAATTCTTATATTTCAATTCTAAGAAGTTCTAGTGATGATATCCTGATCCTTTGTAGTATTTCTTTCCTAGCATAATAAAAGCACACACACACACACACACATATATATATATACATATATATACATATATATACATATATATACATATATATACATATGTGCATCTAGAAAGTCACACAGAAGCCAAGGCAGACCCAGCCACACAGCATCGACTCTGCCACTGCCGATCAACACTTGATAACCTGGCTGCCAAGCTCCTACTGACTGGTTCTGAGGAAAAGGATGAAAGTAGGTAATACACTAAAAATGAAATTAAACTAAATATTTTCTTAATGTATTAAGCAAACCTCAAAGATACCAGGTATGGGGATGACAATAATAGCTTCAAATCTAGTATCCACAACACGATAGGACAAGCTGATGTTGGCAAATCAAGGACCAAGACACAGAGCTCCTCATAGTAAATGATAATGAAAACTTAAAAAAGGTTATAAATAAAAATCACCTTAAGCTCAAGGAAATAGACAATAATAGGTCAAGCACTGCCTAAGATTACTTTGCAAAAGGACAGATTGGTCAAAAAACATTTGCTTCTGTAGCTCTTCTACAAGTTCATGGTACCAAAGTGTTAACATTTGGTACAACTTGTTGCGAAATTGAAGAAAAAATAAATATTGGGAACTATAAGAAATAAAAGTATGAAATGTGGTATGCATAAAGTTTTGTTTGAAATGTACAAGTATAAGTGAATTAATTTGTAAAAGGTATCAAAAATAACTGGATAGGAATACTCGATATTGTAAAAAGTGAAAAAAGCTTATTCTCCATGACTGAAGGCAGAAGCTAATGCAGTACCAATCAAATTCTCAAGCCAAATTTTTTGAAACTTGACAAAGTGATTCTAGAATTTGCATGTATAAAATAAGTTGGCAAAAGTAACCATTTTCTTTGTTTTTAAAAGGGCAATGAGGAAAGCAAAGACACAGACCAAAGTAGAAGAATTCATCATGTAATAAATACATAACTGTAAACAATGGGAAATGAATATACTATTTAGTAAATGTTGAATAAATATTACTGGGACAATAAATTACATTAATAGAAAGATGGTAAAGGCTATCATTACACATTGTAAGGAATGTTTACTTAATGAACTAAATATGAGAAGAAAAATTATAGCTCATATAAATCTAGAAGTGGAGAATATTTAAAACCTTAAGGTGTGAATTCTTATAGAGCACAGAAATATAGTAATTTCTATGTGAGGTGAAGATGTTAGAAATGATCATCTTAGAGAATAAAACAAACACCTCAATAAATCTGCAATCCATTAAGATTATGGCTATATTTTAAAAATATTTTATAAACTTTTTCACATAAAAAGAGTCTGGTTATCACATTAAATTATGAGCAAAGATGCAGAAAGTCAAGGAACTAAGAGTCAGCAAGTACTTTAATGATGAATAAATGAATTGTTGGCACTGATAGATATGTAAAGGTCCAAATTTAAAATACAAATCATAGTTTTATACCCACATAGAAATAAACCATACATGTATACACACAGAAATAGATTAGAAGTGTTACAAAGGTTTTCCTCTTTATACTTATATTTTTCAAAAAGATTTAAGACTTACTGTAAGCAGAAAAATGTCAAAATATCCTTCAAAGTAAAAAAAAGAAGAAAAACAGAATTATATACAACTTCTCAAGAACACTTATTTATTGTGTAAAAGAACAATACCAACCTGAGGAAGATTTTTTAATAGTATTTGCACAACTATCTTATATTTTAAATTTTGCCTAATGAGTTCTTATTTTCTTTGTTTCCCCTGTTGGTCCTATAGAGCTGGTGATGGACCAGCCATGTTCCCTTCCTGTTTGTGTCTACAGTACCTATGCAATACAGTGCCTGGCAAGTACAGAAGTATTTAGGGAATGATGGCTGACGAGGTCATATTTGCAGAAGCAAAAGAAATCATATGTGTTTTCTACCACATATCAAAATTGTTTTGGTGACTAGTTCCTGCCAGCTATGACCCTATAATTTCGTAAAGATCCATTCAACTGTGTGGATATGAATGCAAGCAAGTTATTGGCTGGAAAAACAAGCTGCATTTCCAGCATACATGGAAAATTATAGTGAATTCTATTTGGTTTCTGGTAAGTATTTTCCTCATACTTGATAAGCTTTTGTTGGAAACCTTTCCCACCTTTCCATACCACCACATCGCTCACGTTTCCCGCAACTGTTCACAATGCACACCTTTATCACACACACTGCGGCTGCATTGTGACTATTTTCCTTGGCCACCTCGGGAGCTCCTGACAGAAGCGCAATACGCATTACACACCAGGACTGCTGCGTGCATTCCCGCAGGCTGCAAACTCTCAGGGACAGAGCACGTAAGCAGTTCCCGTACGCATCAGAAGTTTCAAAACCCAGTATATTTATTTCATCAACTCTCAAATGCTTGCCAGTAAAGTATCTCGGAAAGTTTTTCTTTATTTTCTAATATGCAAAGTTCCTGCAACACTGAAGACTAAACTATCCTTATATGAATAACTATACCAAGAATCAATGTCTAATACACGAAAGTTGAAGTACAGTACTGAATATTGTTTTTAGCTCTCATAATGATTATCTGAGGGAATATAAATTTTTAACCTAGAAAATAAAACAGAAGAAATGCGATAATATTAAAGATCATTTGGCAAAATGTATTCATGAATGTCAAGGTTTCAGGACATACAAAACAGATTAATTATGTCTATAGAGAAGCCCTCAGCCCTGCTATGACACTCCTGCGCACCTCAGAGCGACTAGCATGAGACAACAACCAGTCCAGGACTCCTGTATCACACCGCTGTGCTTGGGAGCCTTACCATCACTGAGCATAACAAAGGACGCTTTTTTCTTCCCGATTTTCAGAGGCATAGCATTTAAAGGAACACAAACAGGGCAACTGACATTAACAGCGATAGCAGCAGAAGAAACTCATCTTAGCGGTAATGATTTCTGTTAAAATAGGTCTCGCACCACTTTCAACCCTGCATTATTGGAAGAAACATGAGAACATAATGCTTAGTGAAGTGAGTCAGAAGCAGAAGGTGAAACATCGAATGGTCTCTCTGATATGAGAGTCTCAGATCACAACTATCTCATGAAACTTACAACAAAAAGCAAAGTGAAATGGGAGAGGGAGTAGGGCGGGGAGCAAGGGAGGGGTGGGGATGAGGGACAACAGGAGAGTGGGAAAGTCCTTGTCACCTTGACAAGACATGTATGTGCACAAAATGCTCAACTTCATTGTAAACCTTAAATTTTGCACTTACACATATCAATAAAACGGGGGGAAAAAGACAATCTTTTATGGGAAGGAGGTGCTGGTGGTTTTGTTTTAGAAGTAATTTTAAAAGTTTTCAAAGTATCTATTTTTGAATTTCCATTCTAACATTGCACATTAGAAGTAGCTACCTTTAAGTCTCTGATTCCATAAACTTCACAAATTCCTTTCAGCCCAACAAAGCATTCTTCTAATATAAACAGTGGCAGTCAAGTAACTTTCACCTTCTAAATGAGAAAAATTAGTTGCCCAATAGCTTTTTACTTAGATGACAGCTATTTTTAGAGGATTTCATTTCAATATGCAAAACAAAATTGTTTTAAAAGATAAAAATTCACAGTAACACCAAAAGTATCAGATAGCTATCAATACATCTAACAAAAGTTATATATTTGTACACTAAAACTACACAATATTAATGAAAGAATAAAGAAAACAGTAAATACATGGAAATCTAGGCTATGATAATATGCTAAATGTTGAAGCAAACACAAAGCCCTTGGCTTGATTCCCCAGCACCACATAAAGGCAGGCATGGTGGCACACACCAGTATCCCAGCACCGGGGAAGCTGAGGCAGGAGGATTGCCAAGCCCACGGCTAGCCTGGGCTACATATTGAGTTCAGGTCCAGCCTGAGTACAGAGTGAGACCCTGTCTCAAAAAAAAAAAAAAAAAAAGGTGGCCCTTCATTATAAAGATGCCAGTTCTCTTCAGATTGATTTACAGATTTAATGCAATCCCAAACAAAATGTCTACAAGTTATTTTTGGTAGAAGCTAGAAGAACTTTTCTAAAAATCACATGTAAATAAGAAGAGTACAAAACAGCTATAGCCATTTTTTACAATGTGGCACAGATCTGCACAATTATAGTCCCACAAATTAAAAAACTAAAACCTATCATGAAGGTACAATAGCTAACATACTGGAACTTCTGTGCAGAAACTGACAAAGGGGTCAACGGAAGAGAACAGAGGCCAGGACAGAGGTCTCCTCCCATGCACGGCAACGCCGCCCACGAAGGAGGAAACTGGGGTCTTTCTCAGTAAACAGTAAAGTGCAAATGGACACCACGTGGAACAAAAACAAACCTCTCGCCATCTCTCACATCAAAATAAAAATCAATAGTATGCAGTTTAGAATCTAAACACGAAAGAAAAAACAATATTAAAATGAAGACAAATTATTGCATGACTTACGATCGTCAAAACATTATAAAGAATATGAAAAGGGGCTAGGAAATACATTTGATTAACTGGATATAACCTTTATCCAGAGACATTAAGGTAAAGGTAAGCCACAGTGTGAGAGGATTATTTATGATACATACATCTAAAAAGTATTTATATATGGAAAAAGAACAATCAGGCAAAATATAAAAACATACATTCCTGTATGAAAGACTTAAATGGGTAATTCAGCAAAGTAGAGGTCCAAAAAAAAATCAATAAACATTGTCAACAGAATGGTAATTTCTTAAAAATTGCATGGAAAAACAAAAAGGACAAAAGAACCACTACAATTCTAAGCAGCAGCACAGATTTGCGTAATTGCACTATGGGGCCTGCAAATCAATGTTCAGCTTCAACAGTTGTTGAAGAATGGCTAATGAAACCACAAGAAGACATCACCACACACCTCTAGAATGGCTAAAATTAAAGAGCAATAACAGAACAAGGTGCTGATAAAGATGTGGGACAATTACATCTTTCATAGACTCCCTAGGATTTTGGTAAAGTTTCTCTGAAAGCTACAAATATCCGTTAGTAATATCATATGAATGTGAAGTCATTTTACCCCAAGATATGCATACTCAACAAAACCCTAAAAGCACCAAATGCATCTACAAGAATGTCCATAGCAAACCTAACTACTAATTAGCAGTTCTAAGTACTTTTTCATTGCTGTGACTAAATACCCAACATCCACAAATTTAGGAGAGGAAAGGTTTATTTCACTCACGGCTTCAGAAGGTCACAGTCCACTCAGGGATGGCCGACAGCAATGGACAGGAAGTCAAGGCCCTTCAAGAGTAGTCTGTCCCTAGAGGAAAAATCTTCCTTCTTCCTTTTATACAGTTTGAGTTCCCAGTTTCGCCTCCCACATCTGGGTGGGTATTCTTCCCTCATTCACCGGCACACAGACCACTCACACTATAATCCAGGTTGGTTCCCAATTGCCCAATCGAGGTGGCTCCCAAACCCAGAAGTGGTTCCTGAGTGCCTCAAGTTGACATAATCTCTCCAACGGTCACAATAGCCAAAGTGAAAACAATCCAGTCCATTAAGACTGAATATGATGTTTAAAAAGTTGGTATTATCATGCAGTGAATTACTAGTCAGCAATGGGAGAAATGAATATGCCTGACACACATCGATGAGTTTTACAACGATAGCTGTAAATGGAAGCAGCTGGGCACAAAACACTATATATCATAAGATTCAACCTATTCAAAGTTCAAAATCAGCCAAAACGTACTACCCTATTTCAAATCAAAACAGTGACGAAGCATCCAGAATGCTGATTCAGTTGTAGGTTCTGGCTGGGAAGTGGGCACTCGAGGAATACGCAGTGATGTGCGGCACTCATGCAAACACTACTCCCTCCTCGGCTTACTTGCTATATTCTAGAATAAGCATGCTGCCTATGTAGTTATTTCTCCAGATAGAATATGGCACAAAGCATCCAACTATAAGGGTTTCTAAAGCTTGTGGATATTTTAGCTATGTACAGACATGGGATGCACTTTCTATATTTTTTCATTATAACATTAAAATATGTTACTTAATTTTAAATATCTGAATGGCAGGGTATTTCTTGTACTGCATGTTTGGAAATTGTCCCCCTGTTACTTTTTGCTGGTTCAAAACTCTCTATTTAATTACCTTCTTGCTGTGCTTTAAGTCATTCTAGCCAAGAGTTGTTTTTAGCATTAAGCAGTTAACTGAGAGGCACAGAAAACCAGTCACCAAGGATTAACTCCTCAGGACTGTAGCAGAATGACTACACATGTGAATTATTTAAAAACTGAATAATTTTATGTGGAGAAAGGAAGACGAAAGTTATAAATAGAATAAAGCAAAAGATGTCACTAATTATTAGCTAGGCAATATGAAAATAAACCCTTCCATAAATAGATTTTTATATTTTTTCCTTACACTAAATTTTCTTCCACTTCTGTTTCTTCCATCCTGTCCACATTGGTGAATTATTTATTGCTATTTCGGTTATATATTTCAAGAGAATGAGGTGACTGATTATATTTTGCATAGTTTCTTGGTTTAAAATGCTGCAAAAGAAATTTATTTTTAAAAGTAGAACCCGTTACTATGACACCAAAAAATGAAAGCAGAAATGAACAGCAAAAAAGTATCTTCCACACCTTTAATTCTATTGTTTACAATTATTCAAAACTTCTTGCCCAAATACAAGCAATTACTATTTCATGCGAAGATGAAGATGGATGCTTCTAAAACACTTATCTAAGTTTCATTGTGTTGCTTTTCATTATTTCCTACAGAAATGCTTTGTACATCTTCCAGGTGAGGACACAAAACGGGATTATTTCGCAGGCCCTAAAGTGTTTCCTCCCACTCTGTTCCTTCTCCAGCTCGATCTGGATCTTCCTGGCTCCTACTTTAGTACCAATTCCTCCATTCCATTTCTAGCATTATCTCACCCGTCCGACTATGTGAGGCACTGTTTCTCCCTGCCCCACAACTCTGACTCAGTAAGCACGCTCCTGGCAACCTCCAGCAAAAGCTCTATATATCATGCCTGGGAGGCAGCAAACTGGCCCCAGGAGCCAGACTCTACCATGATGAATACACGACCCACCCCGAGGTGGTCAATACATTTCTGGGGTTCATTCGACTGGACTCTGCAGGGATTTCCTGAGCACCTACTATGCGATCAGCACTTGTCAGTTGCAAGAAAGAAAATGATGAGTGAACCAGAGAGGTTATTGGCCTCTGAAGAGCTTAGAAGTTAATGGAGAAGACAGAGCACATGTGAATAACTGCACAGATACATGATTACAACGCGGAAGGGAAAGTTCGTGGTACTCTGAGGTCATCAGGTGCCTGGCCTGACCCAGTTTTCAGGGTAAGGAGAGACTTCCACAGAAATGACATTCATCCTCCATCTAAAGCATAATCATAGCACAGAAGTCCTAGCAGGCAGGAGCCCACACGCTAGGATAGGAATTTGTGTTCATGAAAAGGGGAAGCCTTTTCTCTTGGAAAACTATTCAATCATTAGCCAAAGGAAAGTGGATGGAGGAGGGAACCCTGACATATTGAGGACATGAACAAAATTAAAACTTAGTTCAGTGCAAGGATTGCTGTACTTCAAAGAAGTACATCACCCTTACCTTGAGCTTTTCAAGAGTTCCTTTTGTACCTCCTAAAACAAAACTGAAAAAGATTGAGAACAAAGTTCTGACCAAAACTATGGATGACACTGGGTCCACGGGCCCAGGTCCATAGTCCCAGGACTTTTGATAGGGTGAAGCAGGAGGATCATGAGTTCAAGCCCAGCCAGGGTAAATAAATACATGGCTGGGGATGCAGCTCTGTGTGAATGTTTAAATTTAAACAAAAATATTATTACAGTTAAAGACCCATTGCCACTATCCCTCCTCAAAATACTGTTCCTCGCTTCAAACATGCATATCATATCATTTTGCTACTTTCTGAAGTAGTTCTTACAGTCAGTTCTCTTTAGTGAAAGAATATATTAGTTCCACTGTCTTGGCTGCTTCCATATCCTGAACTAATGTAAAATGTTTACCTTTCATGGTCATTTTGACTTTGGAAAAGAGCCACATGTCTCAGAGTTCCAGATCTGGAGAAGTTGTGAATGTTTTTTTTTTTTTCCATACCAGAAGCAATGCATGACACAGTGTTATCACAGTGGAGACCTCAGGCTTTTTCTACACACATTATTTCTCCCCCCCCCCCATTTTATTGATATGCACACGTGCAGAATTTAAGGTTTACAATGGAGCTGAGCATTTTGTGCACATACTTTCCTT